>JAGFMF010011860.1:3443275-3486548 GCA_019455555.1 Galemys pyrenaicus
TGCTCCCCGCTCTGTCTGTGGTGAATCCTCTCACCCCCCACACCTCTGGCCTGTACCCCAGTGCTTGTATGCATAAATAAATCTTTAAAAAAAAAAAAACTAAGTCAATTAACTTATGGGAACTAAATACCAAAAAAAACATTCAATCCCTAAGTATTTCCTTCCAGAATCCCATTTCAAATGTAAACTATTTTTTGCTCCTAAGGTAGACAAGTACGAGCCATGAGCCAGTTCTTCCTGCTCTGTCGGGACACCTGCCCCTTCCCAGTTCCCTGCAGGATTCCTGAATCTCCCCCAGTACATTTCTGAGGGTGAAAGCACACCCAAATGCTAGGTTCTAACCGACCATATTCTTCTCCCTAGGACTAGGTGGGACTAGCATCCCTGGCTTCGGTGGAGTGGGCCTAGGAGATGCTTCCCACTACACTTAATTTTTCAGAAACAAAGGCATATTTTTCCTGATTCTGGAATCTTTTCTCACCCTCTAGTTAGAATGTCTTCTCTTCATTCTCCCTAAGCACCTAGCTTTCCAGCTCTTGGAATAAGAAAAACATATTCGGGCCTCCCTGGTGGCGCAGTGGGTTAAGCAACGCACTATGAAACAAACCGCAGTCACTGCAGCACGAGTTCGATCCCTGCTGCCGGCCAGGGAGGGGACCCACATGGTGCAGCAGACCTCTCCTGCTGTGCCCACTGCTCCCCTCAGCAGTGTACTTCGTTGATCTGCCTGTTCTGCTCCCCACTCTCTGTGGTGAATCCTCTTACCCCCCACACCTCTGGCCTGTACCCCAGTGCTTGTATGCATAAATAAATAAATCTTAAAAAATAAATAAATTGTTTAAAAAAAAAGAAAAACATATTCAGGGGTCTCCCTGGTGGCGCAATGGGTTAAGCAAAGCACTATGAAGCAGCAGCAGCAGCGGCAAGACTTGGATCCCTGCCCCCAGATGGGGCGGTGGCCCACATGGCACAGCAGACCTCTCCCGCCTCACCCGCTGCCCACCTCAGTTAATCTGCCTGTTCTGTTCCCCACTGGCCCACTGCTCCCCTCAGCAGTTTATTTCAGTTAATCTGCCTGTTCTGTTCTCTACTCTGTCTCTGGGATCCTCTCACCCCCACACCTCTGGCCTGTAGCTCAGTTATATGTATGAATAAATAAATCTTTTGAGAGAGCAGCATATTCATATTCAACCCCATTCCCCTTACTCTTACTTTCTCCTCCTCCCCTACTGTCTTCCTTCTCCCTCTCCCCAAGTGAAAACAGCTCAAAAAGGGACAATCAACAGCCAGGGGAGAGATGAGACCTGGGCTGGTAGTCAAGTTCCCCAGCGGCCAGCAGCAACCAACCTGGAACTGCAGGTCAGTTTAGGCATGAGCCCGATAACCTCTCCACCCCATCTGTCCCACACCTGCCCCACACCCGCTCCGTAATGAAAAGGCTTAGCAAATACTGCTCTCCTGGACCACGCCTTCTGTAAGAACAATCACCAGCAGCCAGCAGCATGCTTGTCCTAAGCCCACTTCCTTACTGGTGTTCGTTTCTCCTTGCACTTTCCACAGCATGCACTAACCCGGTGTTCTCTCCCCCAGAAAAAGACATTTCCCCTTTCTCCTCACCTATCTATAGTCTTATTAAGAACTTTTCTCCTTAAATTTCAACAGTTACTGCTAACTGGACAGAATCCCTGACTGGTTTTGCCCCAAATGTGGTTACCTCCTAGTAAGTTATGAAACAGAAATTTTTCCAATTCTCCTTCTTAAACTAAAATTAAATGCAATAAATGTACTGATTCGATAAGAACATTCCATTAACAAAAAGCATTATTTTATTACCTTATAAAATTACTTGCAAGTTACCTCAAAATGCAAAATGAGGGCCTCCCTGTTGGCGCAAGAGGTTAAGTCTCAGCACTATGAAGCTACCAGCAGCCACTGCAGCATTAGTTCAACACTCGAGTTTGTTCCCTGGTCAAGGAGTTGACCCACATGGCGCAGCAGACCTCTCCTGTCTGTCTTTTCTGCTGCTCCCCTCAGAAGTGGATTTCAGTCAATTCGCCTGTTCTGGTCCCCACTCTGTCTCTGGTGAATCTTCTCAACCCACCTCTGGCCTACACCCCAATTCTTGCATGCATAACCAAATAAAATCTTCCTTAAAAAAATGCAAAATGAGGTTTGCTGGACCTTGGTTACAGATTCTAGTTCAACTACTAGTTCCTCTTTTCATTAGTTCCCTCCCCCCAAAACAACCTTGAAGAGCTTTACCAAGGGATAGATTTAAGAGTGAAAGTCTCTCTCAACTCACTATACACAAATACCCCATTGTTAAAACCAGCAAAAAGAAACCTGGCTTCAACTCCAGGTCTCCCCATATACAAACACACCACTTGATTACTTCAGGTGACCTAGCTCTCAAACACCGTCTTTTAATGAATAAAATTTAAAAAAAAACAAATTCTGCTTTGCAGAAGTGTGTGAGAACATATAGTTTACAAATACAGAAACTGGATAACCATTTAATTCTAGTTATTAAGAATAACCAAGACAAGACAAGATAGGGGAGATACCCTCTTCAGACAATTCAAAAATGCACTTTTACTGAGAACCCACTCATGAAAATGTGAAGGACAGAAAATTTGAAAATCAGAAAACACACTTTCTAATGAACTAGGTGGTAACAATATTTGTTTTGTCAAAATGTGTTCCCTGGCCCCCGAGGTATAACTAGAACTTGTGTCCTTGACACCTGGGTTACCCCCCCCCAAAAAAAAATATATATATACACACACAGATACGTATATTGATAAAAACACAGACTCATGCACAATCAAAGTGTGCTAGGCCTATTACCAAGAAATCATCAGAGCAGTCACTGTTCATCATTGAACAGTCACTGGAGATGCCAGCTGGTGTGGATGAAACATAGGACTCCCTGAATGTAAAGTCCCCAGTGTGCCTCTCCTTCAAGTTGCCTCTTCCCAGTACCTGGCCATGTCCCTGGGCCCACAGAACCTCTCCTGCATCCCACAGAGCTGCACCCCATCTCAGCCAGCGCAGAGCAGGTTTAGGAGAAAGCGCTGAATAGACAAGGGAAGATCCTCTCATCAGGGGGCTGCCTTGTGTGTCCTTATCACCCAATCTCTGAGAAGATGGGGGAAACAGGAGAGTAAGTGGGATGGAGTACGCCTGTCCACCAAGTCCAGAACTCCTCAAGCTCTCCCAGTGCTCAGTGTCTTACACGGGAAAATCCAAGAGATCTAGTGACAGTGATGTACGAATTCCCCTAACACTGACAGGTGTGCATTGAGAGGCATATGCTTTGTCTCTCCAGGGACACTTTAAGATTTATGCATACAAGAGTTAGGGTACAGGCCAGAGATTTTGGAGTCAGGGTGAAGAGGATTCACCAGAGTGGGGAGCAGAACGGGCAAATCCACCGAAATACACTGCTGAGGGGAGCAATGGGTGAGACAGAAGTCTGATGTGCCATGTGTGTCATTTCCCTGGCTGGGGATTGAACGCAATATGCAGTGGCTGCCAACAAACAGCTTCATAGTGCCTTGAGCCACCCAGGGAAGCCCCACTTTAAACTTCTTTTGGGCAAAGCTCGTGTCTCCTACACCCCTTTATACTTCTCCAGATTTAAATATTACAGCAGGCATACAAAATCTGATGGGTCTGCATTGCCCTGGTTTTTCTGCAAGTAAGCCAAAATTGGACATTCATGGGGAGGAAGGAGACCAATATAGAATTAACTAGGATATTTATTTAGCAAGGCAAACTAGTCAAGTTAGGTACATAAAATAGAGAAAGGAAATAAGGAAATGTCTGTTGGTCGACCTCCTTCCCTCCAGCACAGCTTTAGCATCATGGAGAGGGAAATGCAAAGCAATTTTCCCTCTACCTTTTTTATCCTCCCCCCCGCCCCCCCCCGAAAATTAAGATTTTCTCTTCTTTTCCTGCAGCAGCTTGTTAAACATTCTTTATCTATACAGAAGCACCAACTCCACCACAGCACTTGTGAACACTTTTTCTTCTCTAAGCAAATATCCTCAGGGCCTCCCTGGTGGTGCAGTGGGTTGGGCAGTGCACTATGAGGCAAACAGCAGCCACTGCAGCAGGAGTTAGATCCCTGTTGCTGGCCAGGGAGGGGGCAGCACATGGTACAGCAGACCTCTCCTGCCTCACCTGCTGCTGATGTTCTGCTCCCTACTCTGTCTGGTGAATCCTCTCATACCATCTGTGCCCCAGCTCTTATATGCATAAATAAGTAAATCTTTAAAAAAAAAAAAAGAAAGAAAATATCCCCCAAAGTTCCACTATTCATAGCTAAATTTGTAAACCCCATTAGACAAAAAGTACCAGAAAATTGCAGGTCCCTTTTCATGCAGCACCTTCCCTATAGCCAGTAACACAAGCAATTTCGCTACTACAGCTGTCCCAAGAGGAGGAAAGGGGACAAGTCTCAACTTCACTAAATGGAATGAAATTTCCCCCCACTACAGAAGCAAGGTTCTGAGGGTTAGAAAGGGAATTGCAATGCAGTTAAATTCACTATTTAATAATACAAAACCCGTAATCAAACTGCAAGTCCTTGAACTTACATTATGCCTTTCTACTGGGATGTTCATGTGATTTCAAATGTATTACTGTAAAATCCTGGTCACTGGAGAAGCAAGTGGGGTATAAAATGGACTTTAATTAAAATATGAATAATCCAAGTCCAGCTAATTCAAAGCATCTGACTTGAACACCTAGTCAGCTGGGAAACAGCAGCTGCTTCCAATTACAGGCGATTTTGAATTAACCAGTATCAGTATCTAATGAAGAAGCTGTGTATGTAGGAAATTTTCCAATTCAGCTGTGCACACGGCCTTTGAAAAAAAAAAAAAAAAAGACATGCCAAAGATTCAAAAGCTGTCTATATAACCTCTTTCTAGATCAGGAGAACCTTCCAGCCCATTCTTTGCCTCTAAGCCCAAGGACCAATCTATCTACTATTACTATCCCTTGCACAAAGTCTCAAGACATTAAGATCAGACACTTTACCAAGAGGATCCAATACCTCTCTTGGACCCCACACACCTCTGGCCACTCCTCTGGCCCCCAAGGTAACCAAGCAAAATCCAACTTAAATCCTATCACACAAATTGGGAATCCTGCAATTCAGGGTCTCCTCCCCAGAGAGCAAAAAAACTAAAGACCTAACCAAAAATCTCCTTCAGCACATAGACTCACACCAGTCTCCTGTGCAAAGAACATTCCAGAAGGATGACTTGCTTCTAACTGCAGGTGGAGCTTTAGACCATCAGATTGTCGGTGGCTTTAAGGGTTCCACAAATATGCTATCAAGGAATGGGGGAAAGGAGGGAAGGAAGAGTAAAACCTTTAAAGTCTCCTCCCTAAAGTCAAAGGCAAAAGGTGCAAAGGATGATGCTGACTGAAAAATCCAAAATCAAAAGTCAGCTAACAGGCTTGCCTGTTCCAGGCTTCTCTATCACCCCCTTCATTCATAAATACTCATGCTATAAAATTTCCCTCTCACCTCCTGGGCTATTATATAATAAACCACTCTGGAAACATCGGCTACTAGGCTGTGTTAAATTATCTGAATAATGGCAAATTAATTTGGATATACAAACCCAAGATACTGCGGATTCCAACTCATTTCCTATTTTACAGACAGCATGTTCCTTCAGAACAAAATACCAGATGGGGGAGGGTAGATTTCCGTTTTTCTGGACAAATAAAACAGAATCACTTAATTCTCTAACAGGGAAAAATACATCATTTTGTTCTTATCTCTCAGAAAACAGGCAAAAATATTAAGAGCACCATATTCATCACCAAAAGCAAATTTGCGTAAGTGCAATGAAAATTTTAATATTCAAAGTATCTATTGTTTTTAAAGACAGGGAAGGGAAAAGATGAGGGTGGGGGAGGCCAGCAGGGAAGCTACAATAGTTTTCTTCAGAGAGTACCTCCCAAGAATTGATCTTTAGGAACTCAAAAACCATGGGCCTACTAATATATTTTTCTAAAACTCACACTTCAAAAAATGAAAAAAAAACTGTCCTTTAAAGAACACAGTCATTATCTGAAGACCACTTTTTCACTTTTATCAGTAAGACTTGTCCCAGAAAAGACACCAGTGGGATAATTGTAGAAGAAAAAGTGATTATAAACATGCATTCCTATTAGAAATCTCTAATCATTTGGCTATTCAATTCCGTACATGTTTACAGAGAACTTCGTGCGTGTTCAATATTGTTAGCAAACGAAAAATATTTTTAAAAAGACTATCAAGACAGCAGTGAACATGAGTGTGGGGGAGACAAGGACATGCAGTTACTCTTAATATGAGGAAGCTGCAGCTTTTGCGGGCAGAAGAAATTCCCCCCACACCCTAGCAGAGGAGCAAGTACAGAACCAAGATGGGGGCCTCCCTGGTGGCGCAGTGGGTTAAGCAACGCACTATGAAGCAAACCGCAGCCACTGCAGCATGAGTTCGATCCCTGCTGCCGGCCAGAGAGGGGACCCACATGGYGCAGCAGACCTCTCCTGCTGTGCCCGCTGCTCCCCTCAGCAGTGTGCTTCCGTTGATCTGCCTGTTCTGCTCCCTGCTCTCTGTGGTGAATCCTCTCGCCCCCCCACCTCTGGCCTGTACCCCAGTGCTTGTATGCAAAAATAAATAAATCTTTAAAAAAAAAAAATGTACCCAGAACTTTTAAAAAAAAAAAAGAACCAAGATGCACAAAACCTACCAAGCACCAATTGGAATGGTCCAATTTCATTCTCCATAAATGGCCACTTACTAGATTTCAGGTTGTACATTGGTAATAACAGATAAATGTAACTCTTAGGCTAATACCAGGCATTTACCCAAAGACAGAAGACTCGTTTAAGATTTCTGCTTTTAATACTTGGTAGAATGATTTTAAGAAAACTTCGGGGGAGGAGGGCAAGGTTTATAAAATCAGTGATGGGAAGGTAATAATAATAATGAAATCATAATAGAAATAAAATGTAAGACGCCAAGCATGCACCATTAAGTGACAAAGATACTATACACGTGGCCCCCAATTTACAGATAGGAAAACTGAGACAGAGAGATAAAGTAGGAGTTAAATTAAGTGGGAACTCAAACCCGGGGGTCCCTGGCTGTGCAGCGGTGCTGCCTGGAGGATGTGGCCAGGAGCCCAGCCTTCCCTGTGAAGCAGGACCTGGGATCAAATCTTGCAGGGAGGGGACAGTGGGGTGCGGGACTCCAGCCCTGACCACCTTTCCCAGCCTGCAGCAGTTTAGGGAGGGGAAAAAGATTACTTCACACAGAATAATAAGACTTGAATAAGTCAAGATGAAAAGCATTTAGGTAAGTATGCACTTGCTCACTGGTTTAGCTATCATCCAACTGAGAACTTTTCTTCTTTTAAGAGAGATAGAAGCTTTAGCCATTGAGTTCTGGACGGCAACCAGCAAGACAGCAAGGGATCTCCACAGAAATTCCTGAGACTGCTGTGTTTACCAAATGAGACATGACAGAGTTTTGGGAAATGCCTGATAACATTATACAGACAGCGCGTTATGATTTAGTTGTCTGTTAGGAAAGGACACCAGGCTTTCTTCCAGAATAAAAATGAAGAAAGGTCCTCACAAAGGAGAGCGCAGAGGGTCAAAGCTTGGGCTTTACAATCTTGTTGCAGCAGTTAAACATCTTCAAATAGTGGGGGAATGACTACTAACACGGTCTGCAGAAAGGTGGCTCCCCTATTACGAGGGTTTTCAAACTCTTGTGGTAGCAGATATCTCACTGGGATGCCCCAATTAAAAAAAAAAAAAAGAGCTGCTCAGGCTGGGACAAAAGCAAGGAGGAAAGAAAAATAAAACCACTGCACTACACACAAGTGCAATGTGAGAAATGAGACTTGGCTGGGCTGCAAACCTCAATACGCAGAATCTCAGACCCCATCCATTTCAGACCTGCTGAGAGGCTTCCTTTCTGCACTGACCTGGGCCCATGTCTCTCCCCTCCCCACCCCAAAATTGCATAGTCTCAATCCTAGATTCCCTCCTATGTTCTTCCCCAAGGCAAGAGTACAAAATACACACCAGGATAAAACCGACACACGTAATAAATCATCTGTAGAATTAAAATGGGATGAAGCGAAAAGGAACTAGGGCTGCACATATCTAGAAAGACAAAAATCACAGCATTATGACAGAACTCTTAGGTCCTAAGCATACCACAAAAGAAAAGTCAACTGTAGGAAGGCGAATTCATTTCATTTACCCTCAGTCCCACAGGGCCAAAACTAGAGCTAAACACAGTCGCTGTGGAGCCCAAAGGTACAGTTTCAAGTTCTCACTCCGCTATGTGTTAGTCTGACAGGACTAAGAAATCTATTTCTATAAAATGAGAAGCAGAATGTCACCCCACCCAACAAATGATTAGGACCAAATACACGAATGTCTAAAAAGAGCATGAGACAATCACTTCCTTGAAGTGGTGCTAGCATCTACAGAAGTACTAAGGTAACTATTCCTCGTGTAAAACAACAGCAAAACCACACACAGTTTCTATAAAGCTACACAGGAAAGAAATGAAGCTGAACAATGCAACAAAACTCAAGACCATGTCATCGAATAAGGCTCCCCAATCTCCAATGTGAGGTACATTCTAAGCATCCTTCCTACTGATACTGCCCGTCAAAGTAGCCCACGACTCACTTTCAGGCCATGAAGTGGTTTGGGCCGTGGTGGTTTGGGCCGTGGTCTACGCAGTCAGTGAGAGTACTTCAGAATTCCTGCGACCTGAGTTAACAGGGCATTTTCCTACAGAATAAAGGGAGTTCTTCGTGAGCATCTGTTAGACTCTCCATGAACAAGAAAACCAACAGCCCAATATGCTCAGGTATAGCAGACTGAAAGATGAAAAATCCTATGCAGAGAGCAAGTTACTGAATCAAAAACTCCACTCTTCACATAAGCAGATTAACAGCGAATAGCTGGGGCAGGGAGTGGGGGTGGGCAGGGAGTGGGGAGCATTTGGATTGGCTTGGGAAGAGACAGAAAGCTATTTAAGGGCTTTCCTTCCAGACAAGGAGGCAACCACCTAACAACAGGCAACCTTTTCCAGGATCAGCAAGTCCTTTGATAACCTCGAGGATATTCCCCAAGCACAAAGCAGACAAGGGGGCCCTTCAGTTCCTAAAAGGGAATGGCCACTGGCACTTTCCACCTAGGCTGCCATGGCGTACGCCAGACTCTGACTTTAAGAGATTTAACAAAAGAATTATAGCCCCAACTTCCTTGACTTTAATTAAGCTTGGCTTCCACTTCTAAAAAGAATCCTCAAGTTTGTATTCTGTTCTGTAGTCCCACTGACGCTTTTAAAGGAGAGACGAGGCACTGTGAAAAGGAGCAGCACATTCTTTGCAGCTGCGCGCGAGCATCCTGCCAACTGAAGCACAGGAAGCTGCTCTCCCAAGTTAAAAATTTCCAACTGGGAGATTTACAAAACAGCAGGGGAGGAGAATGGATGGAGGAGAGGAAGACGGGTGCATGTGAAAGATCTGCAAAAAGCTCCCCTTTTTAAGTCCCAGGGGCCTCTGGAGGCTTGTCATGCTTCAGCAACCACTGCCCCCACCCGTTGACCCCCTTTCTAAAGCCACTGTCTTTCCATACAGGCTTTGGGATATAAGGCACAGCCACCTCTTAGTTTTTCCTTCCTTTTACCCCCATCATCTCCTCGGCTCTCCCCCAACATGCTATCACCACTGGATAATGGAAAAAAAGAAGTCTAGCAGGGCGGTAGCAACCATTCTCCTCTGACTAAAAGAAGTCCTGGAGTTAAGTCACACTCCTAAGAAGGAAATGACAATCATTCTGGCAAATGAACTTTTGAGTTTCTATTAGCAGCAGCAAGACAACCGCTGTCAACAACAGTAACAGCTGCAAGATGAGCTTTCGTTGTCTTTTTAAAAGATTACGCAGGAAAATCTAGCTCTGCCCTGACAAAAAGCTGATTTAGGTCAAACATGCTGCCTGAGAGGGTTTGGGGTTTTGTTTTAAATTTCTGAATCAAGTGATGGGATTTCCAGTGCGCAGAGAGCAGACAGGAGCAAGTATGCCACCCATCACAGGGTGCTAGGAGTCAGTGTCCCGGCAGTGGCCAGGGAGTACAAATGACTAATCCTACTCTGACTATGGGTGGGGATCGGGACATGGATGTTCTGTCCCAGCAGCATTCTGGGAGGCCATGTGTAGGGTCAGAGTAAACTATCAGGTTTTCCCCGTCCGCCCACCATTGGTATAATGATGGACACCTGCGGTGCTGCACGCATGCACAAGTGGGCGCACCTGGGTTTGGACACGGGCATATAAGGGCGTCATGAGGACGCCAGCAGCAGAATGAAAGCAGCAGCAGTGGAATGGGATGCCAGCAGAGCGAGCGAGAGACAGCGAGAAAGACAGAGAAACAGACAGAGAGACAGAGAGAGAAGCAGGAAACCAGCTGAGAGGGTGGCAAAGCAGCTGAGAGGGTGAGATGTGCCAGAGGCTGGTAAGCTCTGGCCTGATGCTGGGTTTCTATGGATGCTGAGGTCAGGACAGTGACACTCCAGGAAGCTCTGGCTCTCTCTGAACACATTTTATGTTAAAAACACTGATCTCACCATCTCTCCCACAGGCAAAGGAGAGCAATTTAACTAAGTTTGCCATCTAGCAAGCTGTAAAGTGTCAGAATTAGTCTAAACCCTCCACCACAGCAGCTGGAAGAGCTTAACACAAGGAAGATGCCTACTGTGTGAAGAACAGTTATACAAATTAGAACTCCTGGTTTTCAGTTGGGGGGAGCAGCTGCACCCCATTTCACAATGGAGAACACTGAGGCTGACTTTACTCTGAGGCCCAATGATCTTCTAGGGCTCTTCACTAGGAAGTGGCATGGTAACTAAGTCACTGGTCATCTAACACCCCAATTTACAGCAGTGAGCTTTCGAGCAGACAGGGAGAGGGGGGGACATTAACATGAACAGATATTCACACACACAAATGCACACTGAGACTGCAGCACGTTCAAGTACACTAAAGGAATACATTTTTACCTCAAACCGATTTAAAAAAGCAGAAGCAGCTTTGATTAAGAGTCCTCACACGCAAAATATACACCAATCTGCACAGGAGAAACAGGTTACCAAGCACCGCCACAGAGAGAACAATGACCATGAAACTGCGTTTTCCTTAAGAGACTGGGCAAATTAGTCTTTCCCCCAGGGGGAGAGGATGTAGAGTTCACTGCTATTTTCCCTATCATGCGACTGTTGCGGGGGGAGGGGGCGCAAAAGAATCTGACTGGTGTTTCTATTTGTTCTCTGTCTTGTAAGAAAGTGCAAACACAGCCGTGTTGGACACCATCATCTGGATGCCCCTCTGAAGTGCTCTTCAACAGGAGGACTTGCAAGGATCCCCAAAGTTAGCTTCATCAGCACAAACATTGCAGACCCGTTTGCCCTCTATCTCCCGGGCTCCAGACACTTGCAGAGTGTAAAATCCAGAGACATAAAAAATTAAGAATAGCACATGTGCCAATTATTTGAGATAAAGCTGAACACCACTGACCTTTAATCTGGAGGTCCCGAGCCCTGAGCCATCTTTTCTATGAAGACGGGTGAGAGCACTACAGAACTTTCCAGCTAGGAGGAATGAAGCACCGTTATTTATCCCTGTTGGCTAAGATGCCTGACAAGCTCCACTTTTAAACCTGTATAGACAGGCCACCACCAGTGCCCTCCAGCTTTCATGAGGTATGACTTTCAGAAAGACGCCTAAGCTGGGGAAATAAATTAGGTTAAAATGAAAGGGTGGCTGGCACAATTCCACACTCCCCTGAAAGCCCAGCGACACTGGTTCCAATCTTGTGCTTGGCCGGCCCAAGCGGGAAATGAACACACATGGCTGCAGCGGGTGCCCAGGAAGGGGTCAGCAGCCACTGAGAGGCCTACGGGGTCACCCAAGTGACTGGGAAATGACCCGCCCAGTGGGTCTTTCTGCATCTAAGTAGCCACAACTTCTGTATCCAAGGGGAGAACTGAGACCAATTCCCAAAGTAGTATTGCTTCACAAAATAAATCCCATAGAGTCGAATCTAGAAAATTACTACATAGATTTTGAAATCCCTGTTGACAGTCCTACACCTATTTGGAGTTGGATGATTACAGTTTTAAAATTCAATTACAATTATGGACCGCTTACTAGCTGACTTAGAAAGAAAACAAAAAGAATGCAAACCTAAGTTTGGGTTGCAGAACTAAAGGGACAAGAATTCAGCAACCCCACCTTGTCCAAGAGGATCGGTCAGTTCCACGAAGACCCGAGCAGCGACTGTCAGACACAAGGGCTGGGCTGGATCGGCCAACGTTACAAGGACGACCAACTGGTCCTGTTCCTTAGTCTTGTGCTTTTAAAGGGCGGTCAACGTGCCAACTATTTTAAAGCTCCAACACTCTAATTCTGTAAACAATAATGGCTACAGCCTGCACACTGCTCACTGGAACGGATTCCTCAACTTGGCCTCATCACTTATGCAGCTGATGAAACAAACACTGACAGCTTTTTTGCATTTGTAAAGGCCCCACAGCAGCTGTGGTGATCCCACCATAGAGCAATGAATTAAGCCTGAAACCCAGCTGGGTCTGAACAGAAGCCTTTTTTGCACAATACAGCAAGACTATCATTGTTAACCTAGGCATTATTGAGAAATATTCTGCATTACATTATAGGGCAGTGCTAACTCAATTCTTAAAATGAGCTCTAATAAGCAATTTTAGAGGGAGGGATATGGCATTTGCTTTGGAAGTGGCACAAGTATGTGTATAGGTGATAGGTACACGCACAAAGGCAGCCCGGCAGAACAGAACACATATTTCCATTTGAACAATAACAAAGTTTAAAGTATTTAAATCCTCCTGATAAGTTTGATATATTCATACGCATACACAAACGCAAGCACACTCAACATCTTGCTTTTAAACTGAGGTGGGTGTCTAATGTCGCAAATTCTTTGCTATTTGGCCTCTACAGAAAAAAAATATCGAATAGTGGCCTGTCGGGTTCCCTAATTAGGTAAGGGGAAGCAGTGACCTGAACACAGAGTCAAGGCTAAACAGTCATACCAAAAACCTGGGGAGTCTTAAAAAGCAAGATTAATACCTGTAGTGAAGAAGTTTTTGACACTGAACTTGAGCGCTATGTATTAAGATTCCAAACACTGGCGGACATGTTGGTCTTTGGTTTCCTGTCACCAGGGACCTTAAGGGAAGGGAAGAACATTCACACCAAGACATCCCCTTAGCACACACCTCAGGACAACCTCAAGTCATCACCCTTTCCAATCCCCACCCTTCCACCTCACACTATCACTGAACATTTAACATTTAAAAAGGAGCAATAGTGCCCAGTTCAAATAATCTCATCTCAATTTCACACCAACTTGGGGAACTATAGCCTGGTAAAAGTCAGAAATATATGAGTTAAATAAAGCAAGCTCTAGACGGGGCAAGAAAACGAGCCAACGTTTTTTTGCCAAAGAACGTTAACAAAGGTAACAACCAGGAAGTCAAAACCAAAAGGTAGGCAGGAAAATAATTCCTCCATCCTTGATTCCAAGCTCCCAGAGAAAAGCCAAGGCTGTTAGCCCGCTCTCTGCGACAAATGCTGTACAAAAATACAGCTGAAGAGCCACAGCTGAAGTCCAAAAAACACTCAGGCGTCTACAAAAAGGAAACATCCCATGAAGAAATTCCAAGTCCTACCACTGTTCATACCTGAACACGAGGAGCACATGGTTCTTGCGTAAGCATGCTTACAGTTTGCAAAGGGGAAGTGGCAAATAAGACCACTCTTGGCCACTCACACACAGAGAAGGGTGGTAGGCAGGCAGGAAAGAAAACAGGGATCCTTTCCCCACAAAAGGCAAGGGTCCCAGGAGGAGAGGCCCAAAGTACACTCTCTGAACAGAATGTGAGGCTAGAGACACAGCCTATCAGAGTAGTATATTAAATACTACTACTAAATAAATTTAGTATGGCATGTGTACACAATTTTCCAACCTGACGTATTCCAGGAGAACACAACCATCCATGCAAGAACTTCTATACAAATGTTCACATCAGCATTACGCAGCACCGTCAGAGGTGGCAATAAGCCGAATGTCCAACACCTGCTGATCAAACAAAATATATGTGCCCAATCAAGGGAGTATTATTCCACTATAAAAAGAAACTGCCTCCCTGACGGCACAAGGGGTTGAGCACAGCACTGTGGCGCTTCCGAATCCCCAGCCAGGGAGGGGACCCACATGGGGCAGCAGACCTCTCCTGCCTCGCCCGCTGCTCCCCTCAGCAGTGTATTTCAGTCCATCTGCCTGTTCTGCTCCCCACTCTGTCACTGGTGAATCCTCTCACCCAGCCCCTGGCCTGTACCCCAGCTCCTATACGCATAAAGTCTTTTTTTAAAAAAGAAATTAAATAGTTATACTGGTACAACATAAACAAACCTTCATTAAGCCAGCCAAAGGAAGGCAGGAAAGACCATCATGTATAATTCCATGTATATGAAATATCCAGAAAAGGCAGATCCAGAGACAGGACCGGTGGTTACCAGAGACGGGAGAAACTGGGATGAAATGCGGAGTGACTGCCAATAGGCACAGTTTCTTTTTAGGGTGATGAAAAGTTTCTAAAGTCAAGCATAGTGATGGCTGCACAACTTGAATATACTAAAAACCAATGAATTGCTTTAAAAAAAAAAAATCACACACATCCAAAAATCACACAGGGGAAGACTGACATGCCTAAGATGCCTTTCATCTTGAACTAACACCCAAAAGAAAAATAGCTGAAGACCTGCCAAAATGACTGTACTAAGAGAGTTTTGTAAAGAGACCAAGAAGTAAAAAAGCTGCAAAGCTAAGACCGCACAGCACCGTGGATGGCAAGAGCAGTTTCAACAGACTTAAAGGTACTATGGTGGTAACTGCTCTCCCAGCACTTAAGAAACTGCAACTTTGGGCTTTTATCCCCCTACATTTGCACTGAGGGATTTAATTAAGAGCATGAGAATCTACCATTTAAATATATTTATTCTGCGTTGGTGCCTACTCAGCCAAGCCCCTAGGTTTTAAAACCATCTTTGAATTCATAAATTGGGTACGAGTTAGTGGGAAGTAAGGGACTCCGAAAGTAAATTAAGCACTGCCTGTCAGCTTGAGAAACCATTTTAACCCTCAACAACGGAGGATTATTTGCTGCCAAAGTAGAAAGAAAGCGACCATGAACCACCATCCACCGCCTTCCCTGGACGTTTGTGTGCAATGCTTGTCGGAGAGAGAGAGAAACAAGGTGTTCCGTTCTTTATTGAGATGACCTCTGTGTACAAATGGAGCAAAAGGCCTCCTCTTACAATGGGGACCATTGCGGTCTTCATTTGTATTAAACTACGGGTAAGCAAACAATGTTTGGCTGTGCAAGTCAAAGATAATGGCCTTCCTTGGCAAACTGACTGTTCTTTATAATCATCATTATTTATACTCCCAAGAGGCTTCGCCTACTGCTCCAATAAATTCTGGGGAGAAAGGACATGACAACTTCAGCAAGTCTCATGGAAGAAGATAAGGAAAAAAGGCTAGATGGGTGTTGGAGCAGCACCCACATCTCTTAATTAGAGCAGGAAATAAAACTAGAAGTCAAAAAAAAAGCTTTAGGATTTCCAAGTCAGACCCATCTCTCCCCACCTCCCAATGCTCACTAGTTCACTGGGGCCAGAAAAAAAAAAACAAAACCATCTACTTTAATAACATCATTACAATTCTGATTTATCACAAATAGTATGCTTCTCACACAGAGAACTCGGTACAACCTGAACATCTCCAAGGCTGCAGTTTCCCAGTGGTGTTTACATTGACCTGGGAGGCGGGGTGGGTGTACAGTAGAATGAAACAAGTATTCCCCAACTTCATCCTGGAGACTTGGCCACGGCTCAGATATGCCCAGCACCCAGGCCCTGGACAGTGAAGCAAGTCAAATGGACTCTTCATTGGAACGAGATTTCCTTTCACTTTCCAGCTAAGTTTAAACCACAATGGTTTGGAATCCTAACAGTAGTTTTGAGGATGACGGTACCAAATGAGTATCTGAAAACATTTTTAAAGACATAGAACACTGAATCATGCAATCACTCCCCTTCAGAAAGTTCATTATTAAGTTCAGACCCTCCCTGGTCCCGCACATAGTGGGAAAAAAGTGATAAACTGCATTGGCATTTAAACCGAAATCTGATCTCTGCAACTGGAGGATGTACTCACCACTGGGGATTACTTTCATGCATCTTTAAAATTCTTCCAAATTAAAAGTTCTGTCGGAGTGTCAATACCAATACTACTTAACAAATTGCCTTTAATTAAAGTTGTAGGTCAAGTTTTCCAAACGAAAACAAAGGCTCTTCACCCCCAACACTGCTGGGTTGAGGACCACTGCTTCACTGCCCACATTTCATTTCAATCTGATTGTCACTCTGAATCTAGAAAGTGAACTACAGCGTCGTGGCAGGAAGGGGCACAGGGCAAGTTCTCGATGATTTGGGCAGACGAATCAAGGAAGGAGTCCTGGAGCCCTCGGTGGCTTCCTGTGCTTTTATATCAGGTGACCAGGTACACGGCAGGCCAGGGAGCCAGGGGGCCAGGAGGCCAGGAGGCTGGCAGGCCACCTAGCCCCCGGCGCACCTCACTCTCACGGCTGCCTTGCTGCTGCTTCTCTCTGCCTCCACTGTTCTCTCGTTCTCCTAGTCTTCTGCTCCGCTGCTCTATGTTCTCGTTCTGCTGGCGTCCTCGTGACGCTGCCCTTATTCACTCAGGTGCACCCACCTGCACATCCCACTTAAGCACACGTGCAGAACCTCAGGTGTCCATCGTTACACCAATGGCGGGAGGGCGGAAAAGCCTGATCACTTTTCTCTGCCCCTACATACAGTGAATTCCAACCAAAAATTACTTGCTCCCAGATGACGGCTCATTATGGCCTTAAATCCTTTTTGGAATGAGGTGTGGTATATAAAACACATTTTCTAAAAAGTGTAACCAACTGAGTCCTAGAGAAAAGACTGCAACTGGAATGGAATGTTAAACAAAATCACGCTTAAATAATTAGGCTCATTAATAAGACTATTTCCTCATCCCCTGCTAAGCCTCTCCAGTCCCTTTCCTACATGCACAGAAATGAACACGTCATAGGATCTCATCACACATTTTAGGACTTTAAAACTATTAAGAAACCAAGTCCACAGCTCATTTGGCACATCAAGCTTCAGCCTTGGCCTTTGCTACTCAACTTCATGAATCTGAATTCTGGAAGAGCAAGTTTTGTGGCATGGTGCTAAACACAGCTCCAGCAAATCAACACAACCAGAGCCCTTCAAGGCAGGTGAAAACCATGTGCTACCATTTAACTCAGACTCCACACCATGCATGATTCCTTACACAAAATGCCTTCCATTCACATGGGCTCTTTCATCCTCAACATCAAGACATTATTATTACACGCTGAAAATAGAACACATGGAGCATTTGTGCTCCGGGTAAAGTTAGAATGGAAAAGGAGGCAATTTGGATAAAACCAATAAACATTAATTTCTCCCTCTAAAGAAAAAACATCCTGACTAGGGAATGAAAATGGAAGGCAAAAAGGTTTATGCCAAAGTTTTATCTTAAATGCCAAAAAGGAATGTCTTCAGCAGTGACACCACCTTATCCTCACATCCAAGATGGGGTTGGGTGGTAAAAACCCATCATCTGAACAATCAATCAGAAAGTGTCCGGGCAGAAAGATCACATTGCATTTTTGCATAAATGGGCAAGTTTAAGCCTTATTTAAGCCTCAGTGAGAAGGAAAATAGAATATCTACATTATTTCTATCTTCTTCCTCAGCCAACCAGAATACACTGTCCTCAGTAAAAATTACCCGAAAACACCATGTCCCCTCTTCAGCCTCAAGGTTGGAGAATGACATCCACAAAGACCTGTGGACTTAGAATAAGAACACATCTAGGAGAGGTAGTTTATAAAGCACTTTACATTAACACTTGATTTTGCTGTCCAGGTCTCAAGGTCTCTTGAGAGACCAATAAAAAATGTCGCCCTGTTTCACAGATGAAGAAACTGAGACTTGAGAGGTGATTTATTCAAGGTCACCCTGTGCTGCTGTCAACCAAGCTATAAATTCTCTATGAACAAGGACAAGGTCATATTCTAACACCTTACAGTGCCAGAGCAAACAACCGGAACGTCAACTGTATTTAAGGTGAATGATCTTCCAGGCCAGAGCCACTGGGACCTTTGTAACCATACAAAGCCCACCTCTCAAGTAAGGCTGAAATTAAATGTTGAAAACCATGCAATTCCAGGTCATCTCCAAGAATGTCATGTGCTCGCAAAAGAACAGTTCATAAACATAAAAAAAATTAAATTTGTTCAATTACACAAAACTCTCTACGTCCCTTCACTAGCAGTCATTGCAGTAACAACACGTTTGGTTCTTAGAGCAATTTTGTTTTTACAAAGTGCTTTCACATATCTTATCTCATTTAGTTCTAATGTTCTAGGAAAGGACAAGGAAAGAAAACAGAAACTTAAATAAAACTCAACTGACATCTTTACTACTTGTTACAAGTGACTGTATTGGTTTTTAAAAGCCAACAAACAAACCAACCCGCTGGCCTCACGCGCACTATCTGGGGGACCATAAATTACTACAGCCTTATTCTAAGAAAGCAGCGTGGTAAGAGATCTAAACGTAAACAAAGGCACTTTGGAGTCAGTCATTCGACTTTGAGGAATTTGGAGTTAAGTGCAAAAAGATAAGGGTAAAGCATTTTACACACATCATTTTGTACAACAGCCTCAAATTGTGTAAAAGTTATGGTATAAACCAACCGAGACTTGCAGCCATTAAAAATCATGATGTAGAATCATAATCTGATAATTGATATAGGATATGAGTGTAAAACGTAAAATAAAACAGCCCTTACAGAATAGGAGCCCACATATGTAAGAAGGTACTTCTTCAAGTATAGGAATGTCCGGCACGGGATCGCAGTGATTTTTATCTTTGTGTAGCTATCTCACTTGAACGACGGCTTGGCTTATACAGCAAAAACGTACTTTTAGAGGGTAACAGATGCCTAATTAAGTATCGGGATTGCATGTACATTTTATTTCTCCATGAAAAGGAAGCGATTCCTGTAGTGACCCAGATAGCCGAGAAGCGGCCTAGAAGAAGGACACACCTCTGAAGACCTACCAAAGGCAGTAACACAGGGCGGGGCTTTCTGCTGTCTTGGGGCTGTATCTCAGGCTCTGACTGTGTCAGCGATCAAATGATCACTGCAGCACAGTACAAGACACCTCCGGTTTTCCCAGCTATAAAATTCTGGTTAGTTCACTCTACCCACACCAATTCCCCCTTTCACTACTAGGCAGTACTGAATGCTCAGAAACTGCTATTTGAAAAGTATTCCCCGGTGCATGATGACTTATAAAACTCAAACCCTACTCTCAGCGGGTCACCAGGGTCGCATGTGGGTAAACAAAGAACTCCAGCACCCAGAGGCAGGTGTGAGGAGTGCAGCCTGACTGAGGGAAGTCTTCTGGCTAACCAGAAGGCCTCAAAGAGGCCAGGCTGTGTCACTGATCAAATGATCAAACTCATCCTCGGGACAAGTCAAGTCTCAGGCAAGGAGTCAGAGACTGAGCACAGGGAATCTGAATGTGCAAAAGCTAAAAGGCTGGGTTCAGCGTCTGAGGCAAAAGGGCAAGGCAGGCCCAAGGAAGAGTAGGCAGGGCTAGTTACACAGCATTGAAGACAAACTTGGTTTAGACTTGATCCTGAAAGCCGCAAGTGGCCACTGATGGGATCGTGATCAGATTTTTCACTTTTAAGCATCATCAATAAGGTCCAGATTAAATCTCTGGTGAGGGGCCTCCCTGGTGGCACAAGGGGTTGAGCACCACACTGTGGGGCTTCTGCAGCCACTGCAGCAAGTCCAATCCCCGGCCAGGGAAGGTACCCACATGGCACAGCAGACCTCTCCTGCCTCGCCCGCTGCTCCCCTCAGCAGTGTATTTTGGTCCATCTGCCTGTTCTGCTCCCCACTCTGTCTCTGGTGAATCCTCTCACCTCCCGCGACTCTGACCTGTATCCCAGTTCTTGTATGATAAAATAAAATCTTTTAAAATAAACATCTCTGGTGAAAGTTTCATATACAGATTCAACTCCACTTTCAATCTGTCCCTCTTCCAATTCACCACCCGGACATGTCTGGGAGTCAAGTGTTAGATCAGACAGAAGAGATTCAAGCACCAACTAACTCAGGGTGGGGATTAGAAGAAATTACATCTCCTTTTAATCTTTAAAATTGTCTCACATCCCCAAAATGGAACTTTGGATATTGCTACTTTGCTTTATTAAGAAGCAAAGTATAGATTCATCTGATTATTTCTGAGTCAGCTAGGAAGGCTGTCTCCAGGTTGGTGATTTCCAGCTGTGTAATACTACCTTGATCATTTGTGCGACAGTAAGCAGTTTGCAAAGTGCTTTCACATCAGAAATCGCAATGGCTCTCCCAGCAACAAGCCTGTGAGGTGTCCGGAACAAGCTTTCCTGATGAGATTGAACAAGCTCAGCAAAGTTGTGTGGCGAGCCCAGAGTCACACAGCCAGTTTAACTCAGGGCTCAAACTTGAATTTAGCTCCTATTCCCAGCACTGTTCATTACCAGAGAGGCACCCCATATGTTCCAAAGAAGTGTTTTCAAATCTGACGCAGCCTACTAACTGAAGCTCTCATACTGGCTCTAAGGCATGTTACACACAAGGCACAAAACTCTCCACATTTTAATAATATCCACATCCAACTGCTGCTTCACAGAATAAGCATTCAGTCTGTCCCCGTTCTGCAAACCTATGGAAGAAATAAATGCAAGAAACACATGCTCGGTCTTAATCCCTTCTCATTTCCTCCTGGCACCTGTTTCTGCCCCCACAGGCACCAAACACTTTAACAGCTGGCAGAAACAAGAACCAAGAGATAACAAACTCACCCATTGTAGATCAAGCCCTACCCAAGACTGTGGTTAGGAAATAATGGAGAAAGAACCACCCAGACTTAAAAACAGCAATAAAACAGGGCGCCAAAAGGTCTCCCACATTCTCCCAGGAGACACAATCACCTGGATACGTGAGGGTGCTGCTTATGCTCCTGACAGGCAACTGACAAGCCCAACCCATGCTCCTCTGCCCCCCCCCCCAAAAAAATGTTGCTGGAAAAGAATTCCTGATCGTAATGGAGAAGGTATGTGTTTGAGTTAAGAGCCAGTGTTGGAAATTTAGAGGGGAACTCTGAGTGTGAATTCTGTTAACCTTCTAGGATTCACGGTAACTAAAACTGTTGTTGATAATGACATTTCACTGCACACTGGCCTTCCTCTTCATGGGCGGTGGAGCTTGACGGACTTATAAAATTAGAACTTACAATTCAACTGAGGCCCTGCAGCTGTACCACCCTCTCAAGCACAAGCCTCATAACTTCTGAAAGCAGGGTTCCCCTTTCTAACACCTTCATACTTCCTATGAATGTGAGTAATCATGTATAATGCTTGCTTTACTCGGGAGTCTTCATTAACATATCTGGGCAGCCTTTGTTTTTCACAGGATGGCCCAGACCTTGGTGACGGTTTGAGGGAAAATGATTTCTCCTACTGCCCCATGAGCCTCTAAGCAGCAAAGTCAGCAACAATACACAAGCAAAGTAAAGTGCTGAAGCTGGTTTGTCACAGCTCTGGGCAGTCAACCAGGTGGCGGAAGCCCGGGGAATCAATGCAGCCCACGCTGGAGCTCAGGTCCACCAGAGGGTGGGATGGGAGCACTGATAAAATTACAGCGCACAAACCAGCCGATCACAAGGGGTATAGCGATGAAGTTCTTTTTCCAATGAGGACTCAAGACAACAGCCAGCTGGGGACAGAAGGGGGTAGCTCCACCAACTGGTCTTTAAAAAAACAACAAACACAAACAGGCACTTGAGGCTGAGCACTCCTGTTCCTGGAGGCCAACGAAGTGCCTTAACTTCCCCAACTCAAGCAAAAAACCTCTCCCAAGCCTACCCAAACCCCCTCTGTTACGACCTTTCTCCCCATTTTCAGAGCTACACTGAACAGCCATTTTGACCTCGATTTATTTCATCTGGAGAGGGGGGGAAAAAGGGAGGGGATAGAGTCTTTAGTTATCTGACCAGCATCTCTTCACCTTGGTTTTCTCTTCCAGAAAAATGACTTGTTTTTTTCTCATGTGAACTCACTGAGGAAACAGCCAACGTGGGCGGCTATGTCAGAAGGGACTGGGTCTTTTGTCGATGCTTTCAGGAGGGAGAGAGTACTGTGTGGTCATGCAAGCTCTTCCAGCACATTTTCCTCAAATGGCAAAGACAGGACCAGGATGCTCATAAAGCAGTAAGGTGTGGGGCAAGACAAACTTCAATAGAAGTAGAAAGAAACCCAAGCAGAAGAGGCCCTGGTAGGGGTTTGGGAGCGAGGGGAGGATTATGAACAGCTGCTCACTCAGGTGTGACCAACACTTTGTCCCCTGGGACAGCATCTACATCCATAAAATAAGGGCCCCTTCCCATTCCTGACATCCTGACTGAGAAAGGTAAAAACCACCTGCAACAAGAACAGCATAGGAATTTCTGGGGGTAGGCAGGGTTGCTCAGCCCAGGAGCAAAAGGGTATCCAGCCAGCAATGCCACTTCCTCCAAGGTTCAGGTCTACAGCTGATGCTCTTATTCTGAATCATAAACTGAAAGACAAAACCCTGAGCCCTCCCTGGCAGGGCAAGGGGTTGAGCACCACACCGTGAGGTATCTGCGGCCACTGCCACACGAATTCGATGCCCCGCCAGGGAGGTGACCGACACAGCACAGCAGACCTCTCCTGTCTCCCCGCTGCTCCCCTCAGCAGTGTGTTTCAGTCTATCCGCCTGTTCTGTTCCCCACTCTGTCTCTGGTGACTCATCTCCCATACCTCTGGCCTGTGCCCCAGTTCTTGTATGCATAAATAAATATTTTTTTTAAAACTTTAAGAAAAAAACTGAATAACAAAACCCTTATTAAAAAGTGAGGTTGCCACAAAGTTACAGAACTGACTAAAGTATCAACCATCAAAACTGAAAGGACAAGAAAAATCTCACTAAACTATCTACATAAAAGTAAGCAATCAGCAATATAGAAAAAATCATCAGTTTTCACCTTGTAGACTTGAAGAAGGCTGCATCGGTGCAGGAAATTATGGAAAAGGTTTTTATTACTAGCGAAAATAACCAGAAAAACTAAATTGGGGCCTAAGAAAGCATGTGATGAGGTGTAGGGGGTGGAGAATGAAAGAGGAAATGGAAACAGAAGTTAAATGATTCAAACTAAAAGACAGGGACCTCCCTAGTGGCTCAAGGGGTTGAGGCAAAGCATTATGAAGCTCAGCAGCCACTGCAGCTCAAGTTCGAGCCCCGGCCTGGGAGAGGACCCACATGGCGCAGCAGGCCTCTCCTGTCTCACCCACTGCTCCCCTCAGCAGTGTATATATGGATCAGCAGATCTGCCTGTTCCGCAACCCACTGTCTCTGGTGAATCTGCTCACTCCCGCCCCTGCACCTCTGTCCTGTACCCAGTTTTGGTATTCATAAATACATACTTTTTTAAAAATTAAAAAACAGATTCAACTTGCCTCATTAAATAAAGGTAGGCTTAAGGACTTGAAATAGGACAGGCCTTTAGCAATTTCTCCTAAGTAAAACAAAATAATTCAAGATGTTGGATTACAAGAGCTCCTGAACTACATTTGAACTAGGTAGAAAATCACTTATTTTCCTACCATCCAGGGAATGCCACGATTGTTTTAAATCTATAGAAAAAATTATCTCAGTAGGACCACTCTACACTGGTCACATTTCACCTACACACAAGACATGAACTAGAGAGGGAATCTAGTTTAATACCTGGGGGTTGAGGGTAAATGAATGGAAGACCAGAAGTTGGTCAGCTAAAGTAAATTTTGGTAGGCAGGAAAACTTTAAAAATAAATAAAATTATACATACACATTTGTGTTAACATTTTAACTTACGCACATAACTGTACTTTCAGCTACAATTTTTTTTAAGAATTTCCATGTTTCATGTTATGCTTTTTGGTTTGTTAAGTTGTACAGACATAAGTGAACATTGCTTCAAAGCAATGTGCATGCAAAACCTCAGATTTCCCCCCCAAAATCTTTTAAATGCTGGGCCCATGTCTCATTTCACAGCCTTATTTTTTAGCAGTCACTCTTATCAAGTGTTCCCAAAACAGTCAGCTTAAATGTTTTCATAGAAACCAACTCTCATTTCACACTCGTTCAAAGGTTTACATAATATTTAACTATAATTGCAATAGTAAGTCTAACTGGAATAACCTGATTTGGAAACAAACAACTGACACTTGGCAGGTCTGACGTGAGTGAGAGCCAAAAGGGACCAAGGCGCACACACCCAGGGCTGCACGCTGGCCAGGAGCTGGTGCCCCGGGGTCTCACACAGCCAGGAAGTCCTGCCGCCAACAGGACAAGTAGGCTGGGTAGGTGGGATGGTTAGCTGAGCACTTAAGACCTGGGCCGGTTAACAGCAGATTACAACACAACCAGAATAACAAAAACTACATTTCTTGGGATGCAAAATTTTTTGACCACTGCGAAAAAATGTCAGAATGCAGGCTGTCATGCATAACCCAACACACCAGGGGCGAACCACTCATTGTAGAAATTCTCCAGCTTAACCTTTACCGCAAGTCTTAATGTATGAGACTGTATGGCTTTCCCAGGTCAACTCTGAAAGGAGAAAAAGAGTATGATTCTATTTTGAATGTAGATGACTCCAGTTACAGACTCAAAAATATGTTCTCTTTCTGAAGGAGGAAAGTTTAACCTTTGGAGCAGGGGACATAAGAAGATTAAAAGGGCGGTTATTTCCAAAGCACTTGGAAGTGAGTCAATTGCCTTCAGCCCAGCAACTGAAAGTGGCTGGAGCTACTATGAGAAGAAACAGCCTCTACACCATCTAAATCCCATAGATTACAGTGGGTTACTTGGATCAATGGCTATGAGGACACACACAGCTCAAATACTTGCCTATACTAGAGTAATAATAATCCAAGTAACAATAACTCCATTAGATTGTTTGGCATATAACTTATTTTTCCTTTAAAATTTCAGTGAGGGGGGCCCGCCCTGGTGGCGCTGTGGGTTAAGCAACGCACTGTGAAGCAAACCACAGCCACTGTAGCACGAGTTCCATCCCTGCTGCCGACCAGGAAGGGGACCCACATGGCGCAGCAGACCTCTCCTGATGTGCCCGCTGCTCCCCTCAGCAGTGTGTTTCAGTCCATCTGCCGGTTCTGCTCCCCACTCTGTCTCTGGTGAATCTTCTCACCTCTGCACATCTGGCCTGTACCCCAGCTCTTGTATGCATAAATAAAATAAATATTTAAAAAAATAGAATAAAATTTCAGTGAGGGGGCCTCCCTGGTGGCACAAAGGGTTAAGTACTGCAGGATGAAGTGTCCTGAAGCATCTGCACATGGCCCAGCAGACTTCTCCTGACTCACCAGCTGCTTCCCTTAACAGTGTATTTCAGTAAATCTCCCTGCTCTGCTCCCCACTCTGTCGCTGATGAATCCCTCCCACCCCTCACACCTCTAGCCCACACCCCAGCTCCTCCATGAAGAAATAAAGTCTTTTTAAAAAATCAGAAAGTTAGGTACTTAAAACTTACAGCCTAGTGGTTCAAATTCTACTTGTGCTGCCCCAGAAATCTAACTGGTAATTTTTTTCCATCCTAACTGCCTGAATCATCTTCACGTGGCAGTTTCATGTCAAGCAGATGCCTGCTATAAAGCATCAAAAATCAAATGGTTCTGAAGTTTGGACATAATATCTGTTTCTGTCTCTAGGGACAACCAACCACTGGAAAAATGGAAAAAGAAAATACCCAGAGTATAACATGCAACTGTTTTTATTGTCTTAGTGGACTATGGCTTTTCAAGGTAAATATTCTCACTACCTTAGGTATTGTAGTGGGAGTCGTGCCCAGTACAATTAAGACAGGATTACACTGCAATTTATGAGTTTCTCAAGGATGTCATTTAATATGAAACATAACAATCATTTCTCCCAAAGCCTGCCATCTACAATCCCACCCCCAAATTCTGCTTTGCTGAGGCAATAAAACTAAATAGCAAAACAGCAGGCATCTAAGGCTTTTGAGACCAATTGTAAGAAATGTGCTGCTTTCCACCAACTCGAGTAAAACACCACCTTACATAGAGAAAGCACAGCCTTACATGTTTCACTCACAGGAGCTTCTCAAATGCAGTTAAGTAGCAAAAACAGGTATTTTTCCATTTTATAAAAGACGAAACAGACTGGCAAGCTTCCGTTCAGAACTATGCCCGGAACACCTTTGAAGTTAAAGAGTCAAGTGCTCTTCCAGACACTCGTACCAGTGACGCCCCCCCCCCCACCCGCCACCTTTTCTCCTCTCCCCAAAAATCCTCAACAGCATAGAGCTGGCACAGCGAAGGAGTGCTCTCCACCCTGAGAGTGCAAGGTTTCCAGAAAGAGCAACAGTTGCTTCTGGGCAACGTCAACCAAAAAGGCATCCCAGACATGACTCAAAGTGACAAGGTGAACAAATTCGCAGTTCGGCCCTTGTAAAAAGCAAGCCTCTTCTTTCCGAATGAAGTTTCCGTGCCTTCGGAAGCCCCGGTGGGCGGACACACTACCACGGCAGTGATGCCGCACCATCAACTAGACTAGAAAACCGAAGAGGCGGAAACATGTCTGGAGAAAGGAGGGATCTCCTCCCTACTACCCACCCCCAAAAGGAACGAGAGTTGGGTCAGAGGCTCTCGTTTAGGAACCGGAGGCCCCCAGCGCTCACCTGCAGGAAAGCGCTGCGATTCCGGGCGGAAGACAGAGGCCCCGCACATCCTCTTCTTCCTCCTCTCCCTCCCCCTCCTCCCCCCACGCGGCACCCGGCTCCTCGGCAGCCCCCGCCACCACGCCGCCCTCCCCGCCCCCGGCAGCCCAGCCGCGCTGGAACCTCCCGCCCGACTTTTGACGTCACGGAGGAGGCGAAGGTTCCACCGGGCCCGGCCCTTTGTGACGTCACAATGACAACAGAAGTCGGCCGGGAGCGGCCGGGAACCGGGAGCCGCGGGGGGCGGAGAGAGGGAGGGGAGGCCGGCGCGAGGCGGGGGAAGAACCGGGGGGCGGGGAGGGGGCGCGCTGACGTCTAGCCGGCTTAACCTGTTGCTCTCGAGACTGCTCCGGAGTAGGCGAGCAAGGCCGCGGGGAGCCGGCCCGGCCGCCGCCATGCTCCGCCGTGCGCGCAGCGGGGGGCGCCCGTGCAGCTGTGCTCCGCGCGCCCCCTCCCGACACGCCCCCGCACGCCGCACCGCCCCCCTCCCCAGGCCGGCCAGCCCCGCGCCCCACCCACCCACCCACCGGCCCGCCGGCCCGCGCCGGCCAGCCCCCGCCTGGAGTCCGAAGCCGGAGACCCGCTCCGAGCACCAAACCCGGAGCCCGAGCCGGAGCCCGCCCCCTACAGGCCAGGCCGCCCGAGCGGCCGCCCAGCCCGCCCCGACCCCCGCGCGCCCTCCCTTCGGCAGCCGGCTCGAGCACGTAGGGAACACGGGCTCCGCTCTTCCAGCGTTAACTCGTGCTCTGCCTCCCGCGGCCGCCGCCGATCGCGGGCTGACCCCGGCCGCCGGGACTCAACGCAATCCGCTGACCGCCAGCAACAAAAAAATCCCACCCCACGCTGCTCTCCAACTTGGGGTCCGAGAAGGGGCCGGGGGGGACGGAAGTGGTTCTCGTCCAAGTTCTACCCCATTTGCTTTGTGGCTGAACCCCAGTCGGACGTGCCCCGGGAAGGTTTCCACGCTCTAAGGCAAGGTTGTCTCCCAGCAGTTTCTACAACCCGAGTTTAAACTAGTCCTTTGCATTCTCTCCAGCCCCTCTGCAATGCGGATGTATTTTAATTCTTAAATTCTTGAAGAACAGCTTTCTAAGTTGGACTTAATTATTTCACCTTGCATTTCTTTCACAGTTTAAGTTTACGTGTCTAGATTAAGATCAGCCCTCTAAAGAGGAGTTCAGCTTTTCCATTAAATGTGTTTTTTACCAAACCAGGGCTCCGAAGGTCATCTCCCATTACACACACCACACTGCTCGAAAAGGAAAAATATTCACACCAATTTGGCTACTCAAGTTAAATGAAACTTTCTTAGAACGTTGCATTATTTCTAATGTATGTTCATTTGGCCTTTTTCACATTTATAAAAATGGGGTCTATGATTTAAAGCATGCAGCTAATCACCGATCACTCGAGTGCATATTTGGTTAATCCTTTGGCCCCCTCTACACTCCCTCCCCCCCAAACTTAAAAAAAAGCCACCACATACAAAACAAAAACACTCCCCATGCCAATCAAAACGTAGCTGTACTATGCACAAAACAAATTTAACTATTCCAAACCATTTAAATCTCTGATTAAGCGCTCTGAATTTTAGGAGCCAATTAACAGGGGGAATTATTACTAGACATACATGTATTCACGTATCTACTTGAAAACATTAGCTGTATTGTAGGTCCTTTTCCCCTAAAACTGGAAACCATGAATTTTTAAACAAAACCAGTCCCATTATTAAAGTCAATCCCAACAAATGCATTCGCTGTAACACGATTCCCAACTGGTTTATGCTGCGAACCAGATAAGCCAAAACGACCACATACATTAAATCTGATGTGCCAGTGCAAGGAACAAGATCGCCATAATCGGACCCTGGATTGCAACTTAAAGGGCTTCCAACACACACGCGTTACACGATTTCCCAAATAGCATTAATAATAATAACAGGCTCATTTGCATGCAAAGTGCAATAATGGGACAAATCCGCCGGAGAATGCAGTTTAGTTACCTTACCGCAGCCCCCCCCCACCCCCAAGCTTCACCAAAATCCCTTGCCTTTCATCTAAAACTAGATTATGGTTGTGTCATTCGAGGTCAATTTATTCACTTGAGATACCTCTCTACCCAATCTGTTTTTTTCACCCAAACTAAGCAGACACGACTTTGCCTGAAAAGCCCCCTTTCAGAAAAGAAAGAAACAGCCTTATCGGACGATGTGTTTAAAAACCCTTCAGCTGCAGAATTATCTATAAACTTGACATTCACAGCCATTGCTTAAAACTGCAAGTCAAAGGATGTGTTGTTAGGAGCACTTACGTATTTCTTCTGAATGATATTCCTCTTGGGTCTTTCCTTGCTCATTCTGAGATCCAAATGCTGATTGCAAAAGGGGACAATTGCTTCATGAATTTAAAGCCGTCAGAAATTTGCAAAAAAATATCCTGGTGGTTTTTATTGTTGTTGGTGGTGGTTGATCTTGTAATCCGACTTTTCTTCCTCTTCCCCCAAAGCCCGATTCGCCTTGAAATAAATCCGAAATTGGGAAGGAAAAAAAAAAAAAGAGCCAAAGACGAACGAAGCAAACAAAAAAAAAAATTCACTTTAGTAAAACACTCATAATGGAAAATTTCCCCCGAAACACACACACACAAAAAACCGACGCCCTTCACTCCCCCCCTTTTTTCTCCAAAAACTACATCAGCGAAACGTGAAGGTCCTTAGTGTCTAATCTGCAGTTACATCTTGGAAAAGAAAAGGGAAAGATAAATAAAAAATGTTGGAAGTCACGTTTGTGCTGCAGCAGCAGTGCGAGCAGAAGAGTCAACTCCAGCAGCGGCGGCGGCGGCGGCGGCAGCACCACAGCGAGGGCTCGCCGAGTCTCTTTTTTCCAAGCCCCCTAACCAATGAGAGAGAGGCTATCCAGCCCAACTTTAAATGGACTCTGCTTTTATACAAGTTAGGGTTCCTCGTATAATTCCCTGCCGGACGCCAGCCGAAAACTCCCACAGCTGAGCCACCAGGCGCCCGCCTACCCTGGCGCCGACCGCCCCTGGCCCAGTCCGGAGAACCCCCGCAGCCCCGCGGACTAGACACAACCGAGCCCTCGACGAACCCTACCCGGGTCACCCCTCAGGCATCTCTCCCACGCCGAGCCTAGGAGTGGAATTGAGAGAGGCTCCCTAGCCCAATGCATGGCACGCTCGGTCGCTCCACCTCACCCCCTTTCCCCAGCTTGCCGCTCGCCCCACGGCCGCCAAACATTAACCCCCGCCACTGCCCTCCAGTCTACCTGCAGCCGGGCTGCTGGACAGGAGTGCCCCAGGACGCCCGGCCCCGGGGAGAGCCGCCTATTCCCGGGGCACCTTAGAATGGTCCCCTTGATCTTCTGGAAGTTGTAGTCCCCCGACTACAAAATGGCTATGGCCACGGGAGCTGGGAACTACAATTCCCAGCCTGCCCCGCACGCCTGTCACTCAACTCCCCTCCCTCCTCCCTACCCCCTCCCCCTCGCTGGCCCTGCCAACAAACGCTTGGACGTGTCCCGCGTGCGACACCGCTAGAGCCTGGCTCGGGATTGGCCCGCCGAACGTGTGGTCCGCGAGCGAGGAACTCCCCACGCCGGCCCGCCCCCGCCCCCCGGCGCTGCCCCCCCCTACCCCGGCGGCGGCCGGCCTCCTCCCCGCGTGCCCCGCCCCCACCCGCGGCGAGAACCGCCTGTGGAATCGAGGAATCGCGCGCGCTCCCGCCGGAGCCGAGGAGCGGGGGAGGGACGCGAGGCTTCCCGGGGGGAAGGCCTCGGAGCGTCGCGGCGCGGGGGACGGTGTCAGCGAGGGGTTGGAGCACGTCCTAAGGAAAACTGGGCCACGCACCAAGAGGAATCCTTGGTGCGAACTAGTTGATCGGCGGCGCCTGCAGCTGCCTCTACCGCGCAGCCGGTGTCATCTCAGGACACCTCCGAGCGTCTCACCGAGCGTGGCGCGGCCGGGCGCAGGGTAGTCTGAGGTCACCGCTGCCCGCGCCCCGCAGCCGCACGCGCCGTGGCGCGCGGGGCAGCGGGATGGCCGCGAGTCAAGGCCCCCTCCCGGCGCGGCGCGCGGCCGGCGGGAACGGCGTCGGGGGAGGCCAAAAAGGGAAGCCCCCGGCGGCTGCCTCTTGCGAGACCCGTGCAGATCCTCGCCTTGTGCGGGCGTATTTCGCGTCTGGGGTGCCCGAGAGCGACACCCAAACGTTGGCGTGCAGATTGAGTGGAATATGGAGCCCGAGCCACTCGGACGGGCAGGCTGCAAGGAAGGATCTGGAATGCGGAGTGCCAGGAACATCAACCGCGGTAGCCACGCGAGAGCCTGCGGCTCACCTGCCTCGCCCGCGGCGTGCAATTTCATGGTCGAAATCGATGAAGTAGCCCTCCCGGGTGTGTGTATCTGCGGGCCTTCGCCTCCTTAGCAACTTTGTCAAGTCTCACGTAGCCATTCTGCATCGTTCATTTCCTTGTTTAAAGTGTGGGTTTAGAGAAGTAATGTTTTCAATGATCTTTCAGGCCAGCCAGCCACTGAATAAGAAAAGTGAGATCAAGGCCCCCTCATCGTCATTCTCAGCCCTCTACATTTTGATCTCTTTCCCATTTCTGCGTCTACCTCAAAAGGTAAACACTCAGGAAACAAAATTGTTAGGTTCTGTTGGTAGCAAAGTGTAAAGACATAGCCGCGGTGTCTAGAAAGGCCTCAGAAACTGGAAGTAAGAGGTGGATTCAAAACACACCTTAGCCACTTCCTTTAAGTCCCTGATAGCCTCTCTGAGCTTGTCTGTCTCGCGTCTGCATGTGAGTGAGGACCAAACTTGGTGAGAAGCATTATGTAATAATATCCTAGCTAAGAATAAGACACATTACTGGAAGCTTTCACCAAACGAAATAAAAGGCATTTTAAATTGCTTTTTAATTATTTCCTTGCCGTTTTTTTTAAAAATCTGCTTTCTAAAATGAATTAATTTTGTCTTATGTACATTTCACAATCAGAAAAATAAATGACCTTCTGTGCCTTCATATTGAAAAACTTGTGTGCTGCTGCCATTTGCTGGGAAGGGCCCAATCAAATAGACTCCAGTTTTCATTATTGACCACCCAAGTGACTTTATGATTGAATTACAAGGTGTTTTCAAAATCCTTTCTGATCATTATGACCTATATCCTGGAGGTCTCCACTGCTCTACACTGTTTAGGTTTTAACCAGCGTTCTGGCGATTTAATGTCAGATCTGTCCTTCCCCAGGCAAAATACTGAAGAACAAAGGTGGGTTTCTTCTAGGTTTCCTTGGCTAGCCTCTGAGACTGGGCTTCTCTGTCCGGGCCTGGGCAACCAATTCCAAGTCACCACATATTAAAAGCCATCCTCCAAGCTGGGGAAAGGAAGGAATTTGCTCATTTCCAGAAGACTTGGCTAACATTAGCGTTCTTTTCCCTGAAAAGGAAAATAGATCTGCCTCCTTAGCAGTTGAAAGCCTTTCCTGTTGTGGAAGTAACTGTCTCCTGATGAACTTCCTTTCCCCACCATTTCAGCGAAGTGGTATTTTACCTTTCTTTTTTCCTCCTACTTTTCATTTTCTTTTTTTAAAGATTTATTTATCTTTATGCATACAAGAACTGGGGTGTAGGCCAGAGGTTCAAAAGGTGAGAGAATTCACTAGAGACAAGTGAAAAGCAGAACAGGCAGATTTCCTGAAATACACTGCTGAGGGGAGCAGCGGGTGACACAGGAGAGGTCTGTAGTGCCATGTGGGTCACCTCCCTGGCCAGGGATCCAACTCATGCCACAGTGGCTGACAATACTTGATGGGACTGAAACTTAACCCCTACACCACCAGGGAGGGCTCCCTTTTGTTTACTATAAGTCTAATTTACTCTTCTCCAGATGACTAATTCATCTGGAGCCTCTTGACCTTTTCAAGTTGGGCAGTGGGGGGACTGTAGGGTTTGAGAGAGACCTCACTAGGCACACTGCTTCTATAGCACGTGTGAACCTGCACTGTCCTCATCACTGAGGAAACAAGAAGGGCCCAAATGCACTCTATTAAGAAATACAGTTCAGTAGAAAAGACAGATTTTACAATTGATTGTGATACCTCTAAAAAATTGTTATATTAGTAACATGGAAAGGGTGCTTAAAGGAACACATAGCTGAGAACAGGAGGAGTTGAATGAGTTTTGAAGAAAGTATAGGGGTTCAGCAGTTTGAAGTAAGCCAAGCAATTTTCCAGCAAGAAAAAAGATCATGAGACCCAAAGACTAAATACCTCACCATGAGTAACTTCAGTTTCTCAGGAGTAAGGAAAGCAAGAACCAGGACCAGAAAGAGTATCTATGCCAGGCAAAAAAATTCTGGCTTTTCCAGTAGGTGGAAAGAACCTTAGAAAAATTTCACTAGCAGTATAAAGAGATTTGCATTTTTGAAAAGTAATTCTGACTATGTGAGTGATGATAGCATGAGGACTAGAAAAAAGAAAAGAGTTGAGGCAGAGATCAAGAAACCTTCAACTGAGATGTTATTGCAAGAAGGAGGAAAGAGATAATTATGATCTGCATCCAATGGCACAGGAAATACCATGTGGGACAGAGGAAAAGTTGAGAAATATTTAGTCTGTCAGAAGTTCATAGCACTTGGGAACTGCTTAGCTGAAAGAAATATTAACTAAAAGGTAGAATCTAAAATTATTCCCTGATCTTACCTTTTATGCTCTTCTAATTAGGTCAGTTAGCCATTCTTGGGAAAATGGGGACACAGACCTGAGACAGGAATGGGTGACAAATCAGCAGACATAAAGGACTCACTCTTCTGGGTTCAAATCTGTAAGGGCAATCCTACTTAAGTTTTCTAGTCCACTGTTTGAATGTACGACAGTAAAAATTTAAAAATTAGTGAAGACCAAGTACAGAAGATAATCCACATGCGAATTGAAATTTATTATCTTCAGAAAACCTTCATTGACAGTGCATAGTTCACACACATACACACACACACCTTTGCATTGTGATCTTATTTGTTGATATTTCCTAATTTTGTCTTATGTCCCTATCTCTTCTCTCCAAATAAAAATAAATTTTCTAAGTCAGACTACTTTTTATCCTTCTACTATCTTCCCCTGAAAGATTTAGAAACTGAAAGATTTTTGAAGGGTCCAGTGAATACTGCTGAATATATCACCAAAACTGTAGTGTCCAATTATTTAGACAACTGCCAGCCATTTAGTCTGCTACAATCTCTGTTTCCATTCCGGAACACTTCTACATATCTTCTGGCAATATCCAAATCCAATATAATGTAAATTCTTCAAGGCCCAACCTCTAGTCCAGTCTCCTATTAAACAGTTACTTATACTACCCATTCCTAAATTCTCACTGCCCTTCTTATTTCAGGCACATTTCTTAAAATAAAAAATTACCATTTTCATGTTAAATTAAAAAATGAGACACACGGGGCCCTCCCTAGTGGCACAATGGGTTGAGCAACACACTAGGAAGCAGACCTCAGCCACTGCAGCAAGAGTTCGATCCCTGTGCAGCAGACCTCACTTGCCTTGCCCGCTGCTCACCTCAGCAGTATATTTCAGTTAATCTGCCTGTTCTGTTCCCCACTCTGTCTCTAGTGGATCCTCTCACCCCCTGAACCTCCAGCCTGTACCCCAGTTCTTGTATGATAAATAAATTTATAAAAAAAAAGAAAAAGAAAATGAGGCACGCAGCATTATGTTTATACACAGATTCATCTTGGAATTACTATAGTCAAACTAATGAGCATCCTATCACCTCATATTTTTTTGAACTATCAAATTTAACTCCACTCTATCTTTTTTTTTTTTTAAAGATTTATTTGTTTATGCATACAAGAGCTGGGGTACAGGCCAGAGTGGTGGGTGGTTAGAGGATTCACCAGAACCAGAGTGGGGAGCAGAATAGGCAGATCGACCGAAATACACTGCTGAGGGGAGCAGCAGGTGAGGCAGGAGAGGTCTGCCTTCCACTCTATCTTGTTTTCTAATTTTGTCATTTGTGTATCTTGTCTCTCCTTATTAGATAGAAATTTTTAGGAGACTATAATTTGTCTGATACTGAGGCAAACTATGGCAAAGAAGCCAGTCATTAATTGAGAACCAGATGTTTCTGATATTAACGCTGACTGACCTTAAGCCATTCACTTGACCCCTCTAGGCCTCAGCTCCATCCTCTAAAAAATGAAAGGGTTAAATTCAATTATTTTTTTCCAAAGACATTTCTAGATCCAACATGTTCTAATCCTACGTTGACCTTTGTACTGTGTTTCTTTGTCCCCCACCTCTCTGTGCTGGCCCCTAAGTAGACTTAAACACACAATCCTTTAATAAGAATTGTTAGGACAAACTTCCTTATACTTGTTCATTATTAATTTCCTAATATAGCCTTATATTATGTTTATCAGCTACCTAATGGCACTTGTCATTTATATAAATATTGATAGTGTTTAGAGCACATAAAAATATTATTTCATCCACAAAACATCCCAGATTAATAATACAGGTATCAGCATCCTCTTCCAATGTGAAATATTAGAAGGTTTTAATTTGCTCCAGGTCAGATAATCACTGGGGTGGCAGAAACAGGATTTAACCCTGGATTCCAGGCTCCACAGACTACCTCCTTGTTTTTCCAAATGTGATCTAAGAAACCAGGGCGTGAAATGGAATAATGACTGGAAAAAATGACTGGAAAGAAAAGGATGCTTTAACAAAACAGATTTGGAAATTGCTGACTTACACCAAAATAATCGGATTGCTTTACTGTAGGATTTTTCTTTTTTGTTGTTTTTTTTTCTTTTTTTACAGGTTTATTTATTTATGCATACAACAACTGGGGTATAGGCCAGAGGTGCAGGGGTGAGAGGATTCATCAGAGACAGAGTGAGGAACAAAACAGGCAGACTGACTGAAATACACTGCTGAGGTGAGCAGCGGGCAAGGCAGGAGAGGTCTGCTGTGCCATGTGTGTCACCTCCCTGGCCAGGGATGGAACTCATGCTGCAGTGGCTGCAGATGCTTCATAGTGCTGTGACTTAACCCTTTGAGACATCAGGGAGGCCCAGATTTTTATTTTTTTAATCCCAAAAAGGTTATATTTTTCCAAAATTGTTTGGTCACAAATGCTTTTTAAAGAAGGAGCTGGTGTCCATGGAATAGTCTTAGAGACAAGCTTTGCTCCCTGGTGAACTTATGCTTCGTCAGTGATTACTGACAACAATTCTTACTTACGTGACTGACTCCTTTACATGAAATTGCCATTTTTGGAAAGGCCTATGTCATGTGAGGGGGGAAGGAAGAAAGGAGGAGGGATGTAAAAAAATCATCTTTGACTGACATCAGGTTTATAAATAACTATGAGCCAGTTATTCAGAAGGTGAGGGCTTCTTATGAAAGAAGGTAGAACAGCTATTTCAAGCAGACTGAGATTTGCAAGAGTATTTTAAAACTCACAAGTAAACAATCTTCTTAAGAGTGAATGATGTCAAGGAGACATTAGCTCTTTATTCAGAGCTTCCTGTCCCTGAATTTACAGTCTTATTTGTCAAGCTTCACTAAAATGCCACAGCACAAACCAGAGACTATAAAATGATGTTTTAAAATCTACCTGTGAACCTCATTTATACAAGTCACTGAAAGTCCCTGGTTCTTTGGATTATTTCTTTTTTTTAAGATTTGATTTATTTATGTGTACAAGAGCTGGGGTACAGGCTAGAGGCACATTTGTGAGAGGATACACCAGAGACAGAGTGGGGAGCAAAACAGGCAGATGGACTGCAATACATTGCTGAGGGGAGTAGCAGGCAAGACAGGAGTGGTCTGCTGCACCATGTGGGTCCCCTTCCTAGCGAGGGATTGAACTCGTGCTGTAGTGGCTGCAGATGCCTCATAGTGTGGTGCTTAACCCCTTGCGCCACCAAGGAGGCTCCTGGATTATTTTAAAATTTTGGACTATCATGACTATTCTGCTTAGATTGTGTCTTGTGTTATTGAAAGAGAGCTGGCTCTGATTCAGAAACTTGGGTAAAGCAGCCAAGACGGGAAACCTACAGTTCCTAAGAATAGAAGTTACTGTTTATAATAATACTGTACTCTGTGTTTGGGGAAAAAATTCTTATCAGTGATCAACTAATCCACAGGGGACCATTATGAAGAAACCAAGGCACAGAGATTACAAGGCTCTCCTGACTAGGCAGGGAAAGAGGAAAGGAGCTCTATTAATTAGACATCATCTGTTACATGTGAAAGAAGCACAAATAAAAATAGTTAAAGGGAAGAAAGAGGAAAGGGGATTGGTTCACCAAACTGGGAAATTTCTGAGCTACAAATGATGCCATCCTCATCTTTCCCTTCCTGCTCCTTCATATTTCTATTCATCTCATCATTTTTTTTCTTCTTTCAGCATCTCCACACAGCCAGTCAAGAAAGTCCCAAAGAAAACTCTTCTTTCCCACTATGGATGTGGCATTGGAGCAGAACTTATCAGAAGGGGTGAGAGTAAAACATTCCAGACTGCAAAAGAAGCAATGGTGGGGCCTCCCTGGTGGCGCAATGGGTTAAGCAAAGCACTATGAAGCAGACCACAGCCACTGCAGTGCCAGTTCGATCCCCAGTCAGGGAGCTGACCCACAAGGCACAGCAGACCTCTCCTGCCTCACCCGCTGCTCACCTGCCTCGCCCGCTGCTCCCCTCCAGTGTGTTTCAATAGATCCACCTGTTCTGCTCCCCACTCTGTCTCTGATGAATCCTCTCCCCTTCCCTAGCAACTCTGGACTACACCCCAGTTCTTGTATGCACAAATAAATAAATCTTTAAAAAAAAAATAACGTTACTACAGAGCAGATGCTCTTCTGATGCCATGTCCTTAGGCCTATCACTGTCCCAAACTTTCCCAAGTCTCACACATGGATGTCCAAATCATACCTTCTACTCTCCATCTATTCACTTACACAGCAGCTAGCACTTACTACCAAAATGCCTATCACATAGTAGATCAATGCTTCTTAAATAAATGAATGGAGTTTGGCCCTGTGCCTGTTACTGTGTTCACAAACAAGTCTCTGCATGGGGAGTGCTCTTTCCAATAGGTCAACTACCACCAAGGAGCTGCAGTTATTGAGGAAGTAAAACTGTTTGACAAGTGGCACTTAAAAGATCTCCATTTTGTTTTCCAGCCAGCACTTTTCTTATGAAATATCTATGCAAAGGGAGGATGAAATGAAAGATTTCATGTTTCTCTGGTAACATACCATTTTCAAATAGTGAGTCTGAACTTAAGACCAGTATGGATAGATTTCTGACAATTGGTATCTGTCTGCTGCTGTTACAGACACGCAAGGGACCATGGGGGTGGGTGGAGGGAGGGGAGTGCAAAGACGGTGATGAGATGTAAAGAGCACAAGGGACTGAGGTGATGGTGCACGGGTGAAATGGTGGTGGGAACCCACTGGGGAAAACAAACGATGTCAAATGCAATTAAATACAATAATAGTAATAATTTAAAAAAATGTTAAGTCTCAGTACCTTAGATTATGTCTGTGTTTGGAGATAGAGCCCCAGAATGGGCTGATTAAAAAGAAATCATTAGGGTAAACTCTAACCCAATATCACTGATCTGTGTTGTAAAAGGTGCAAGTTTCAGGGACCTCCCTGGTGGTGCAAGGGGTTAAGTTACAGCACTATGAAGCTATCAGCAACCACTGCAGCACAAGTTCGATTCATGGCCAAGGAGGTGACCCATGTGGCACAGCAGACCTCTCCTGCCTCGCCCGCTGCTCCCCTCAGCAGTGTTTCAGTCCATCTGCCTGTTCTGCTCCCCACTCTGTCTCTGGTGAATCCTCTCACCTCCGGTACCTCTGGCCTGTACCCCAGCTATTGTGTGCATAAATAAATCTTAAAAAAATTAATTAAACTGACCCAAAGGGCCTGATGACAGATGTTTTCTAGTCACAAGAATAACTTGTATGGGCCTATGCTCACACCCACTCACCCTGTGGCAATAATCTGCAGGATGAGGGAGGTAATATCAGGGTTTTCTACAGATGACACTCCCAGCCCGTGGTCTTCTAGCCATAGTCTCCTTGATCCTAAGAATTATAACTTTCTGGGGCACATGGTATAGAACAGGGTTGAAAAGAGGATAAGAGCTTCCCAGTTTTCAGTATTGTGGTCCAAGAATGGTTCTAATTTTGAAAGCTGAGGTAAGGACTTTTCTTTCAAGAAAATTACATTTTTTCAAATTACATCCTAGGTTTCTGCTTTTTTTTCCAATTGGCTATTTGATGGTTTGTTGTTCTTTTTCTCCTTAAGAATGGGGAAAGAAGAGTTTCAAAATATAGTGACTTTCTCTGCCTTTTCCTCCCCAAATTTTTTTGAAAAGCAGCAACCAAGCATTTGATTTTGCTGGTTTCACAGCTGGGTTGACATTATGATAGATTATTATTTAAGTGGAATTAAAATGTTTGTAATAGTTGACAATAATTTAAAAAGTCAAAGGGCCTCCCTGGTGGCGCAATGGGTTAAGCAACGCACTATGAAGCAAACCATAGCCACTGCAGCACGAGTTCGATCCCTGCCGCTGGCCAGGGAGGGGACCCACATGGCACAGCAGACCTCTCCTGCCTTGCCTCCTGCTCCCCTCAGCAGTATTTCAGTAGACCCACCCCTTCTGGTCCCCACTCTGCCTCTGGTGATTCCTCTCACTCTCCTGTGCTTCTGGCCTACACCCCAGTTCTTGTATGCATAAGTAAATAAAAATAATTTAAAAAAATAAATAAATAAAGGGTGATCTACTACAGAGTAGGGAGCAGAACAAGCAATCTACTGAAACACATTGCTGAGGGGAGCAGCAGGCAAGACAGGAGAGGTCCACTGCTGTGCCATGTGGCTGGGGGCAGGGATCGAACTCCTGCTGCAGTGGCATCTGTTTGCTTCATAGTACATAGCTTAACCTACTGCATAACCAAGGAGGCCATACTCTGATTTCTTTAGCCAACATTTCACGGTCAGGCAGGTGACCCACATGGTGCAGCAGACCTCTCCAGTCTCGCCTGCTGCTCCCCTCAGCAGTGTGTTTCAGTAGATTGCTTGTTCTGCTCCCTACTCTGTCTGTGGTGAATCCTCTCACCCCCACACCTCTGGCCTACACTCCAATTATTATATGCAAAAACAAATGAATCTTTAAAAAAAATAAACAAAAGCCAGAAGCAGTGAAGAAGCCTATATAGGAGTAGCAAAACTTTCAAAATACAAGGTTAATAAGCTACATATTGCCACTTTTCCCACCCATTGTTTGTGCTTCAGCAGTTCCTTTAACCTACTGTCATTCCATTTTAGGAAGAGAAGAAGCTGGAATAGCATCAGCTGCGAGGGGGCGGGGCAGCCAACAACAGAGTTCTCTCCTCCCCTTGCCACCACCCACTTTCCTAATTGCCCCCCCAAAGCAGCAGGCACTCAGTCATACAGTAGATGCTCATACAACTTACCCTGTGCAATTTTAAATTCATTTCCAAGTCATTAGGGCCAATGACTCACCTTTGAGTCCTGTAATATCATTTGTCCCCTGCCAAACTAATCATTTTTCCTGTCACAAATATGACAGATATTACATAGTGCTGCTCAGTCATGTTTAAATTGTTTCAGATTGTTGCAGGGTGGGGATGAATGAATGAATGGACTGACTCATGAGGTGTAGATCTCTGTCAATGATTCTTTTAATTCAAGAAGAACTCCATTTCAATGGATTTAAGAAGAATCCATTTCAGAACTGCCTTACTTGAAAGGCACCAGTATGAATTCCAACATTATTTGTTCAAGACTCAAAGGAATGCAAATATTTTCTTTTGTTTTTATTTTGCAATTAAGAATTTAAATTCCTTTCTTCTTCAGTTTTCACAAATGTGTTTGAATTAAACTATGTGTAACACTATATTAGAATTTGTGGATCTGAGGAGGTTAGAAAAACAACAGAACAGGCCTTCCCACAATGTGTCACTTCCGACTTGAGTGTTACTTCAAGCTAAAGCCTACTTAGGTTTTGTGTTCCACAAGAAACTTTCCTGTAAACAGGGAGACTTGGACTAGGCATATGAAAGATACATGTGAAGAAGCTGCACTTGCTTCTTGGTCCTAGACTGGTTGGAATAGATGTGGGTGAGAGAGACCCATGGGGAGGTTAACAATGGCAGCTTTTATCTTGATTTGGATTTTGCTCTTTTCCTCACAGATCTGTCTGACTCTTTCTGACCTTTTCTATGGGTCTCTCTCCACCAAAAGGTGCTTTAGACTTGTGGCAGGCTTTCCGGCTTGCTTTGGATGGATCCTATTTGGCTGGACTTTTACCCTCGAGGGGATGGGTAACTTTGGGTGCTTGACTTAGTAACTATATTCTTTTGTCTTTTCTGTATTGTTTACTAATTGTATTAAAGTTCCTTTCCATTAAAGGTCTCATATGTTTGTCTTGATTTGGCAGATGGTAGAACCCATTTAGAGCAGGCAGGTTTGGGGGTTCTGGAGTGCGCCTCTCCCTTAACTACCTACAAGAATGAAGATTGGAGGTATTATTCAGAATTTAGAGCTTTAAATTCTTTATAATTCTTTAGCTGCGAGATCCTTTTCCGGTTCATAAGCATGATGATTGGGTGTTCACGCCGCTGTGTGAGATGTGCCTCCCTTTAAACCTTGTTACGACGCGGGCACATAACCCTTCTGACCTTTAAAAAAAAAAAATTCTTTAGCTGCAACCTTCCTTTTTATTTTTTAAGATTTACTTATTTATTTATGCATACAAAAACTGGGGTACAGGCCAGAGGTGCTGGGCGTGAAGAGACTCATTAGAGACAAAGCAAGGAGCAGAACAGAGGAGACAGAGTGGGATAGACTGAAATACACTGCTGAGGGGAGCAGTGGGTGAAGCAGGAAAGTCTCCCCAGCCAGGGATCGAACTCATGCTACAGTGGCTGCAGAGAGCTTCATAGTGCTGAGTCTTAACCCCTTGCACCATCAGGGAAGACTCAACCTTTCTATCAGAGAACCTCGCTAGGTGGTAGATCAAACATCTAGTTACTGAGGATCCGGTCTGGGTGATATGAATCAGCCTCTGCTTACCTTCTTGTCACCTTAAAGCCCAAGTCCCATCCTAATCCTTAGCTCAGAACAAATACCCTGATTTTACTCCATTGGCTTTAGAGTCTACATCCATGTGGACATTCCATATATATGTAATTATATTTGTTCTTATCTCATTCTAACTTATCTACTATTAATATGATCCCAGAGAGGTTGTGGAAATTTTCCTTCATTCTCCTACTTAGGCACGTGTTCGAAATGTAAACTCTTGGGCTCTATCCCAGAATCACTGACTGAAAAACCTAAGGGCTGGGCCCAGAGATCTTTTTAAAAACCATCAAAGGACTCGTGACCAGGTGACAGAAGGTCTGGTGCAGGTGTTTTAGTTCAGAGAAGGCTGGGGTGTGATGTGAGAATTGAGTGGTACATGAACTGAACAAGCTACAGTTCCTCTCTGGATTTCAATGTCTTTTTTTTTTTAAAGTGTTTTTAAAAGATTTATTTTTATTTATTTGTGCATAGAAGAACTGGCGTGCAGGCCAGAGGTGTGGGGGATGGGTGAGAGGATTCACCAGAGACAGAGTGGGGAGCAGAACAGGCAGATCAACTGAAATACACTGCTGAGGGGAGCAGCTGGTGAGGCAGGAGAGGTCTGCTGTGCCATGTGGGTCCCCTCCCTGGCCAGCGGCAGGGATAGAACTCTTGCTGCAGTGGCTACAGTTCGCTTCAATGTGCGGTTTGCTTCATAGTGCGTGGCTTAATCCACTGCGCCACCAGGGAGGCCTGAATTTCAATTTCTTAAATTATATATTAAATCTCTGTAGAAGTAACTCTCTTTACAACCACGCTTAAAAAAAAAAAAAACCCACATATATTGACAGGCCTTTATTTGTGATTTTCTTTTATTTTTTTTTTAAAGATTTATTTATTTATGCATACAAGAGCTGGGGTACAGGCCAGAGGTGTGGGAGGGTGAGAGGATTCATCACAGAGAGCGGGGAGCAGAACAGGCAGATCAACGGAAGTACACTGCTGAGGGGAGCAGCGGGCACAGCAGGAGAGGTCTGCTGC
>JAGFMF010011860.1:3489171-3502110 GCA_019455555.1 Galemys pyrenaicus
CTCCCTGGCCGGCAGCAGGGATCGAACTTGTGCTGCAGTGGCTGCGGTTTGCTTCATAGTGCGTTGCTTAACCCACTGCGCCACCAGGGAGGCCCAGGAGAGGTAAGTCTTGGAGAGACGGGCCAAAGTGAGGTGATGAAAGGCATATAAGAGAGAAACCTGAGACTTATTTTTAAGATGTTAGGAAATGTGACATGGCCAGGCTAGCAGCTTGAAGAGAGCACTCAGACTGGGTCTGAAAGGAGGTGCTAGCAGTGCTTATCACAGAAAGCAGAGGGAGAGAGGAGCACCATGCAGGAGGAGAGGGGAGCACTTTGCATTTGGAGAGGAGAGCACTGTGCAGGAGGAGAGGGGCTCACTATGGGAATGTCATGAACCCTACCAGTGGAAAAAGCAACAAGACTTAATGGCAGTGGTTATGAGGGATGAGGGGTTGGGAAGGATGGACATAAAAAAATTCAGTTTTTTAACTCGGGCAGCTGAAGAATGTTGTTACTGTTGCTAGAAATAGGGAAGTTAGGAGGGGAAACGGGTTCTTGGAGGGGAAGCTGGGGGTGGAAGAAAGATGAATATTTTGGTTTTGGACACAAATTTTTTCTTAAACTGCTTTGTTTGGTTTCTATAGTTGTTCCTTCTTCCCTTAAAACTTAGTTCCGTGGGGGCCTCCCTGGTGGCGCAATGGGTTAAGCAACGCACTATGAAGCAAACCGCAGCCACTGCAGCACGAGTTCGATCCCTGCCGCCGGCCAGGGAGATGGCCCACATGGCACAGCAGACCTCTCCTGCTTCGGAATCTGCTCTCTGCTCCCCTCAGCAGTGTGTTTAGGTTAATCTGCCTATTCTGTTCCTAACTCTATCTCAGTTGGATCACATCTGGCCTGTACCCAATTCTTGTGTGCATAAATAAAAAATCTTTTAAAAAAAAAGACAGATTTGTGTCTTACACAAGATCTAGGTGCATCTATTTATCCAAGAGCTGAAGGAATCAATAGGCACTGAGTTGTTCCAGGTTCTAAGCACCAAATGCCAAGGTGACAGACCCTCCCATCCAGAGCTTCCTTCTTGTCATCTCTGGCTGCAGGTGACGGGAGACTTGAGAACATCATTTGGTTGGCTAGATATTGTTTTTCTGAGGTGTCCTTACCCCAAGAAAAGAGTTTCCCGATGGACCTGTCTGACTAGACTCACAGGTCTCTCCCTCTGGACTACCCTGGTTCAGCTTCCTAGAGAAAAAGTGTTTTAAATAGACACTTGCTTTCTGGGGACGGGAAGAACAAGAACTAAGGCTTCTACAGCTTCATAGACATTCACTCAGCTAAACTGTTTGGGTCACTCTAGTTGGCGACAAGAACTACCTATCAGAGGGAAAGTAGGTCAGCTAGACTGTCCTAATCATGGAAGTGAAGAAAGTTCCATAGCTCAAGGAGAAGGAAGGGCAGGACAGTCCAACCCTGACTCTTCTACCTGGGACTTGGAGGGAGGAGGCAGGTTGGAATGGGGTAAGTTGACTTGTCGGCCTCACTGACTGCAAACTCTCTATCCATCCCACCTCCTTGGCACTCACAAAGATGCTGACTGACCTCAAGCTTGGTAAGTTCACGGGCATTTCCTGGGGTCTCGCTAGCCCTCCTTAGGTGACTTCCGTAGCAGGACTGAAGGATTGCTGAAGGAGCACATTCATATAGAAATAAGAATGACTTTCTAAGTTGGGATTGGGTGGAACTAGATGGAGCTGCTCCAAAGAAAAACCCTGTTGTCATTCTTGACTCTTTTCTCTCCAACTACAAATGCTGATTTTTCTTTCTATAAATCACCCTTCAAAGTACTCCTCTTCTGCTGCGTACATTTTCAACCCTCAGATCTGGGATTAAAGTCCAGCTACTCATTCTCTACAGTGAAAAGAGTTTAGTCTTCTCAAGAAAGGGTTCAGGGTCTCCCTGGTGGCACAAGGAATTAAGTCTCAGCACTGTGAAGCATCCGCAGCCTCTGCAGCAGGAGTTTGAACCCTGGCCAGGGAGGGACCAACATGGAGCAGCAGACCTCCCCTCGCCCGCTGCTCTCCTCAGCAGTGTATTCAGTCGATCTGCCTGAAATACAGAGGACTCTGTCTCTGGTAAACCCTCTTACCCCCCACACCTCTGTACCCCAGTTCTTGTACGCATGAATAAATAAATCTTTAAAAATATGTTTCTAAATAATGCACTATATGGATAATAATGCACATGGATGAATAATCTAATTCATTTATGCAAATTAATTAAAAGACATTATGAAGACTCTATTGTGAATATTAGACACTTTCACATTTAGCAAATCTTCATAGAACATCAGCTTCACATAGGTTTCTCTTTCTAGCCTTTTAGTTAATGAGTAACATCTTCCACATCAGATCTTTGCCTTCTAGTTTCTTTTTTATTTTCACATATACGTCTGACCATATATCCTACCTAACACTCTGAGATTTATCACCTGAATATCTTCCATCACTACTTTAGGACCTTCTCAACTCCACCTGAATTTCCACAGTGGACTGCAGATAGACCTTACTTTGTGTATGTGAGCTTGATGGGAACTTGGTCTATTTGTTTACCAAATAGTTAAAGATATCCCTAGTACTTAGCACATTCTCCTACATATACTCAATAAATATTTGTTGAATAAGAGTAAATAAATGATCCTCCTACCTCTTTTTTTTTTTTTAAGATTTATTTATGCATAGGGCCTCCCTGGTGGCGCAGTGGGTTAGGCAACGCACTATGAAGCAAACCGCAGCCACTGCAGCACGAGTTCGATCCCTGCTGCCGGCCAGGGAGGGGACCCACATGGTGCAGCAGACCTCTCCTGCTGTGCCCGCTGCTCCCCTCAGCAGTGTACTTCTGTTGATCTGCCTGTTCTGCTCCCCACTGTCTGTGGTGAATCCGCTCACCCCCCGCACCTCTGGCCTGTACCCCAGTGCTTGTGTGCATAAATAAATAAATCTTAAAAAAAAAAAAAAAAAGATTTATTTATGCATAACTAGCTGGGGTTAAGTGCCAGTGCTACCACTGTAATGGCCTGAAGTTGCTCCCCAGCCAGGGAGTGGACCCACATGGCACAGCAGACCTCTCCTGTCTCACCCACTGCCCCCCTCAGCAGTTTCAGTAGATCTGCCTTTTCTGCTCCCCACTTTTTCACTGGTGAACCCTCTTACCCCTACACCTCTGGCCTGTACCCCAGTTCTTCTATGCATAAATACATAAAATAAATTTTAAAAGTTTTAAAAGAAATGATATTCCTATATGAGAAGTCTATCTCTGTGGTTAGGCAAACATCTAATCACAAGGCACTTGGTCATTGTCATGTGAACCCCATTCTTTTATCGTAAGTTTCTTTTTTCTCCTGCTAAAGCCCAAAACCCTTATCTCATTTCTTACTCAGGATATGCACCCTTTCTTTTACCTCACGCCCTTGTAACATGCTTATACAGCTGCAAGAATGAACAGTCACACATTGCTTAACAATATTCTGACCTAGGGCTGATTGCATATTGTAACAGGGTGGTCCCCAGGAAAAGGGGAAGTTCCAGGATCCCTGGCCCACCCTAAGTAGGGTGGAAGTAAAAAGGGATAAAAAAAATGCTAGAAGACTAGCAGGAGGAAGAAAGGAGAAAGGAAGCAGGATGAAGAGCAGCAAGAAGACCTGAAGGAAGCACATAAAGCAAAAACTCTTGTAAAAGAAACTACACTTGGGATTTTATTGGTATTGTGTTGAATCTGGTAGGGTGGCCATTTTGATAATGGTGATTCTTCCTATCCATGAACAGGGGATATCTTTACATTTCTTTGTGTCCTCTTCTATTTCTTTTAACAGTGTTTTATAATAATGATGTTAAATACAATTAAATAAAAAAATGAATGAATGGATGGCTGGAGAGACAGACGGACGGACGGACGGACGGACAGAGATAGACAGACAGACAGAGTGAGAGAGAGAGAGAGAGATAGAGGCTACACTTGGGCTTCCCTGCTGGCATAGCCAGTTGAGTGCTGCACTGTGAAGCATCCACTGCACAGCAGCTAAGAGTTCCATCCTGGTCAGGGAGGGGACCCACATGATGCAGCAGACCTCTCCTGCCTCGCCCGCTGCTCCCCTCAGCAATGTGTTTCAGTCCATCTGCCTGTTATGCTCCCCACTCTGTCTCTGGTGAATCCTCTTACTTCCAGAGGCCCTGCATATTATGTAATATGCATAAAAATAAATAATAGTTTTTAATCTTAACTTTAATTTTGCTCTTTCATGCCCAGATTTGTCTCTTTCTGACCCTTTTCTTTAAATCTCCACCAAAAGTACTTTAAACTTGTGACAGGCTTTTGGGCCTTGCTTTGGGCCAATCCTATTTAAACTTTTGGGCCTCCCTGGTGGCGCAGTGGGTTAAGGAACGCACTATGAAGCAAGCCTCAGCCACTGCAGCACAAGTTCGATCCCTGCCTCCGGCCAGGGAGGGGACCCACATGGCGGGCAGACCTCTCCTGCTGTGCCCGCTACTCCCCTCAGCAGTGTACTTCTGTTGATCTGCCTGTTCTGCTCCCTGCTCTCTGTGGTGAATCCTCTCACCCCCCACACTTCTGGCCTGTACCCCAATGCTTGTATGCATAAATAAATAAATCTTTAAAAAAAATAAATAAATAACTTTTACTTATCTTTTCTATACTATTAATTGTATTAAAATTCCTTTCCATTAAAAATCTTATATATTTATCTTTTTTTTAAAATTATATTTAATTATATTTGACATCGTTTGTATTCCCCAGGGGGTTCCCACCACCATTCTCACTCAGTCCCTTGTGCACTTTACGCCTCATCACCTTCTTTGCTCTCCCCTCCTGCCCACACCAATGGTCCCTTGGGTTTATCTCTGATCTTTTGATCTTGTTGAGTTTTTATTTGAAATTTTGGTTGTTTTTGGTTATGATTGCCCATTTCCTTTAGCTTTCTCTTGTTTTTTTTGTTTTGTTTTGTTTTGTTTTGTAAAATCTTATATATTTATCTTAATGCAGCAAATAACATACCCCATTCAAAAAAAAGCAAATTTAAAAATTCTAAAGTGCCCCTCTCCCTGCCCTGTAACACTAACAGGTTATGCCTTATAACCTAGGTTTATAGTAGACTACACCATCTAAGTTTATATAATTACACTTTTTTTTTTAGTTTATATTTTTAAAGATTTATGTATTTATGCATATAAGAACCAGGGTACAGGACAGAGGTGCAGGCGGTAAGAGGGTCCACCAGAGACAGAGCAGGAGCAGGACAGGCAGATCTACTGAAATCCACTGCTGAGGAAAGCAGTGGGCAAGGAAGGAGAGGTCTGTTGCACCATGTATTTAAGCTCCCTGACCAAGGATAGAATTCATGCTGCAATGTCTACAGATGTGTCACAGTGCAGTGCTGAACCCATTGCACCACCAGGGAGGCCCATAATCACACTTCTTTAAAAAAGATTTTAAAAATTCATTTATGCATATAAGAACGGAGGTGTAGCCTAGTGTTGTGGGGAGGAATTCACCAGAGACAGAGTGAGGAGCAGAACAGGTGGATCTACTGAAATACACTGCTGAGGGGAGCAGCGGGGGAGACACAAGTGGTCTGTTGCACCATGGGGGTCAGTTCTCTGTCTGAGGATGGAACTCATGCCACAGTGGCTGGCGATAACTTGGTATCACTAAGGCTTTAACCCCTGTCCCACCAGGGAGGCTTCTATGTAATTACACTTTATGAAGTTCACACAACAACAAAATTCTCTAATGAAGGATTTCTCAAAAAAATCCCCCATCACTAAGCAACACATCAGTGTAATTAAATTTGGTATTTTCACCAAATTTATGCATCTGATTTTGACTTGATTACTTTGCCAGCCCAAGAAGAACCCAGAGGAGTTAGGGGAAACTTTCCCCTTCACTCTAGCATCTAATTTCACAAATAAGGAAACTGAAGTTTAGACATATTTCCTCTCCAGAACCAATTTGTACCTTAACCTCCATCTCACCACCTTCTATCCAGTTCAAGATATCCTCAAGTCGTTCTCCATTCAGTTTTTCTTAGTCCTCCTATAACAGTAATATAAAAGGGGGAGTTTCCATGTTCCCTGCCCCATCTAGTGAAGGGTGAAGCTGAGCATCCAGGAGAAGCTAAAATGGACCAGAGAGAGAAGACTTGAAGAGGCACAAAGAGAAACATGTGAAGAAGCCATGCTTGCTTCTCAGTTTTGGGTTTGTACCAGGGACTTTGGGGACATAGAAGGAGATACTTGAAAGAGACATGGGAGGCCTCCCTGCTGGTGCAGGAGTAAAAGTCTCAGTGCTATCAAGCTATCACCAGCCACTACAACCTGAGTTCGATCCCCAGCCAGGGAACTGACCCACATGGTGCAGCAGACCGCTCCTGTCTTGCTCAGCAGTGTATTTCAGTAGATCCACCTGTTCTGCTCCCCACTCTGTCTCTGGTGAATCCTCTCATCCCCACACCCCTGGCCTACACCCCAGTTCTTGTATGCATAAATAAATCTCTATTTTTTTAAAAAAAAAGACATGAATGAGAGGTCCATGGGGAAGCTGACAATGGCAGTCTTTATCTTGACTTATACTCTGGTTTTGCTCATTTCCTTCCAAACTTACCTGACCCATTCTGCCTCTTTCCTAAGGCCTCCTTTCCGACCAGAAGGTACCTTAGATTCTAGGCAAGTGTTGTTGCCTCAGTGGCCCTGCTTTGAACCAACCCTTTTTGGCTGTGCCCTTACCCATAAGCAGATGGGTAACTTTGGGTGCTTCATTTGGAAACTATTCTCTTATTTTTCTCTATAGCACATTAATTCTATTAAAGTTTCAATTTTTTATTGGAGGTCTTTTGCATTAAGAGTATGTTCTGTCGGGCCTCCCTGGTGGCGCAATGGGTTAAGCAATGCACTATGAAGCAGACCATAGTCACTGCAGCACGAGTTTGATCCCTGCTGCCGGCTGGGGACGTGACCCACATGGCAAGGCAGACCGCTCCTGCCTCGCCCGCTGCTCCCCTCAGCAGTGTATTTCAGATGATCTGCCTGTTCTGCTCCCCACTCTGGTTCTGGTGGGTGAATCCTCTCACCTCCCACAACTCTGGCCTGTACCCCAGTTCTTGTATGCATAAATAAATCTTTAAAAAAAAGTATGTTCTATCATCATGGGGTAGATGGCAGAACCTATTTTGAGAGTACAGGTTTAGGGGGTCCCAGGATATCACTCAACCTGCCTGCTAACACTCTAACAGCCAATCTGTCATCAGGCCCTGTGGTCTGTACTATCAAAATACACCCCGAGTCAGAATCTGTCCACTTCTCTCAGTGTCTATACTTAAATGACCATATATTTTATGTGGATTACTGTTTTCCCACCTGATAGTTCTTCATTTAATCTATTCTACATGGGAATGCAAGTTAATACAACCACTATAAAAGTCATATGGAGGTTCCTCAGTCTACTAAAAGTGGAGCTACCATATAACTCAGCAATTCCACTCCTAGGGATCTACCAAAGAACACACAAACACCGATCCAAAAGAATGCTTGTACCCTTATGTGTATTGTAGCACTATTTATAATTGGTAAGACCTGGAAACAACCCAAATGCCCCAAAATGGATGATTGGATCAAGACGATGTGGTACATATACACAGTGGAATACTATTCAGCAATCTAAAAAGATAAACTGAAGTCATTTGTAGAAACATGGATAGAGGAAGAAGGGACTATGCTCAGTGAAATAAGTCAGAAGGCAAGAGAAAAATATCAGATGGTTTCACCTTTAGGAGGAATATAAAGGAACAGAAAAAAGGCTCAAGGAAAAGAACAATAACAATAAAAAAAAATCACAAGAACAAAAAGACAAATCAGAGGCACTTTGTGAGGGTTTGGGGAGAGGGACTGGGATGAAGGCAGAAAGAACACAAGGGACTGAGGTGATGGTGCACTTGGTGAAATAGTGGTGGGAACTCCATGGCGACTATAATTGATGTGAAATATATGTAAATAAATTAATATAAAAAATCTATTCTACAGAGAGTGAATACATTTTAAAAATGTATTTCAAGTGATGTCATTCCTCTGAGAAAAATCTTCCAGTGACTTCCCTTAGCATTTAAACTACAACTACATCTCCCATATCTTTTTCCCTGGCTAATATTCTAATTTCCTGAATCTTCTTTTCGCCGGTAGTGGGCCACAGTCCTGTCTTTGCCTTTGCCATTCTTGAGAATGGCTCTGCTGCTTTTCCATGTTTGAAACCTTCTCACAAATCTTAGCTAAAGTCACATTTCTAGGTAAGACCTTTTCTGACCTCATTTGCAATTCTCACACATTTCTCTTTGTTGATTTTCCTCCTAGCAGCCTTATCTTATTTGATTACTGTTGGTCTCTTTTGCCAGAAAGCAAGTTCCACAAATTAGAATACTTGTTTGTCATGTGAAATACTGTAAAACTAGGACCTACAATAAGTTTCTGGAACATTACCCTGTACTTCGATTCATTTTTATTTTTATTTTAAATTATTTATTTATGCATACAAGAACTGGATATAGACCAGAGGTATGGGGGTGGGGGGTGGGGGGGTGGAGTGAGAGGGTTCACCAGAGACAGAGTGAGGAACAGTACAGGCAGATAGACTGAAACACACTGCTGAAGGAAGCAGCAGGAGAGACAGGAGAGGTCTGCTGCACCATGTGGGTCCCCTCCCTGGCTGGAGATTGGACTCATGCTGCAGTGGGTGTGGATAGCTTCATAGTGCTGTGCCTTTAACCCCTTGTGCCACCAGGGAGGCCCCAGCTGGTTTTTAAAAAGTAATTAATACATGAGAAAAATGATCCAAGACTCCAGTCTAGGCTCCAAGCTGAGCTCTGAAGGATAAACCTCCCTAAGATATTCAAAACTGGCTTTGGGAAGATTTGTCACATTAGCACATGGACTGTTTCAAGATGAGGTTAACTGAGGCCCTGTAGGCTTACAAGAAAGAAACTTTTGCCACTCCCTTAACTGTTACAGGGCAGGGAGAGGGGCACCCCAAACCTGCCTGCTCTAAATAGGTTCTGCCATCTGTGGCATTAAGACAAAACACATAGATCTTAATGGAAAGGAACTTTAATATAATTAGTGTGCGATACAGAAAAGACAAAAAATAAAGTATCCTAATCAAACACTCAAAGTCACCCATCCCCTTGTGGGTAAAAGTCCAGCCAAACAGGATTGGCCGAAAGCAAGGGCCGAAAGCCTGCCACAAGTCTAAAGCATCTTCTGGCAGTAACCCATTGAAAAGGGTCAGAAACAGCCAGATAAATCTGGAAGGAAAAGAGCGAAATCAAAATCAAGATAAAAGCTGCCACTGTTAAGCTCCCCACAGTTCTCACCCGCATCTGTTCCAACCAGTCCAGGACCAAGGAGAAGAAGCAAGTACAACTTTTTCACACGTCTCTGCTCCATGTGCCTCTTCCAGGTCTCCTCCCTGCTCAGTCCCACCCTTCCCTTTTTCAATACCACTAGAAGAAATGAGTTTTGGTTGTCACCTCCTGGGCGGCAGCAGGAGAGAAAGATACTCAAGTCTACGTGCAGCAATGAGACGCCTGTAGAGGCTACACCAGGTAGTAACTTGCAGCGCAGTCTCAGATTGATTGATTTTTAAAGATTGATTTATTTAATCATAGAAGAACTAGGCTACAGAAGAGAGGTGCAGGGGTGACAGGATTCACTAGAGACAGTTTTGAATGTCTTAGGGCACAAGGGGTTAAGGCACAGCACTATGAAGCTATCTGCAGCCACTGCAGTAGGAGTTCAATCCCTAGTCGGGGAGGGGACCCACATGGCGCAGCAGACCTCTCCTGCCTCTCCTGCTGCTCCCTTCAGCAGTGTGTTTCAGTCTATCTGCCTGTTCTGTTCCTCACTCTGTCTCTGGTGAACCCTACTACCCCCCTGTACCTCTAGTCTATATCCCAGTTCTTGTACTGAAATACACTGCTGAGGGGAGCAGTGGGAGAGATAGGAGAGGTCTGCTGCACAGACCCCAGAGGTGATAATTATGGAGGATAAAGAATAAAGAAGGGGGCCTCCAGGGTGGCACAGTGGGTTAAGCAAGGCACTATGAAGCAAACCAGTACCACTACAGTATGAGTTCAATCCCTGCTGCCGGCCAGGGAGGGGACACACATGGTGCAGCAGACCTCTCCTGTCTCGACCGCTGCTCCCCTCAGCAGTGTGTTTGTTTCTTAGGTCAATCTGCCAGTTCTGTTCCCCACTCTGTCTCTGGTGAATACTTTCACCCCCCAGGTCTCTGGCCTGTACCCCAGTTCTTGTGTGCATAAATAAATAAATCTTTAAAAAAAATAATAATAGGGGCCTCCCTGGTGGCTCAGAGGGTTAAGCAACGGACTATGAAGCAAACCAGTGCCACTGAAGCATGAGTTCGATCCCCACCTCCGGCCAGGGAGGGGACCCACATGGTGCAGCAGACCTCTCCTGTCTTGCCCACTGCGCCCTCAGCAGTGTACTTCAGCAATCTGCCTGTTCTGTTCCCCACTCTGTCTCTGGTGAAGCCTCTCACCTGCCTGGACTCTGGCCTATACCCCAGCTCTTGTATGCATAAATAAATAAAATCTTCAAAAAAAGAATCAAGGAGGAGGACACACCACACAGTCAAGAACATGTACCATACAAGGAGGTAGGGTTAGAAGGGATTAGCATAAGACATTAACCAAGTCCCTTAGGGGTCAACGCCCAGATCAAGAAGTGCAACACCCAGGCAGGGATCAGACTGCTATAGGGAGTGTCAAGAGCACGGACCTGAAGGTGAAGATATGGAGATTAAAGAATAAACCATCCACCCATAGAGATGAGCCCCTCCCTACCAAAAGATGATAAAACTTAATATTGTCCACACAATAGGTAGCCGTCCTTCTGCCCACCTGTGACTATGCAGGAGCTTCTCTTCACCAGCTCTCTCCTCTGCAGGGCAGCGGCCTCCTGCCTGCCCATGACCTGCACCATGCTGGGGCTTCTCTTCACTGACCTCCCTCAGTGAAGGCAGCTCTCCTCAAGGCCACCACCTGCAACCATGCAGGCCTCTCTCAGCAAACCTGTCCCTTTTGGGGCAGCTCTTCCTGCCTGCATGTGTCTATACAAGTGTCCTTTACTCTCCTGTCCCTTTCCCTAATAAACCTGCTCTTTAAAATAACTAACGTCTCTGTCTCATGGAGAAACTTGCCACGTGCTGCTGAACAGGTAGCTCCGGTGAAACCTTTCCCAGAGTAAACCCAAGAACCCCGCTCCCCAAACCCACTGACTCCAAAAACAACATCAGTAACAGAGCAGAACAGGCAGGTCTACTGAAATACACCGCTGAGGGGAGAAGCAGGCGAGGCAGGAGAGGATGGCTGTGCCATATGGGTCACCTCCCTGACCGGGGATTGAACTAATGCTTCAGTGTCTGTGGAAAGCTTCAGTGCTGCGACCAAACCCTTGCGCCACCAGGGAGGCCCCAATCTTGGATTTATTAACATCAAGTACAAAGGTGGGCAAATACACAGGGAGCACTCTGAGCACATCGGCTCTTCTAATTCTGCCTTTGTTTTCAGCAGATGCTGAAACATTCCCAGTATATTTCTCTTACCAGGACTTTTGCCCTAGGTGAGAGGCCTCCTAACTGACCCTCCACCCAGCTGACAAGCAGGAACTCTGGGCACCAAGACAATATCCCTGAGAATAAGGAGGACCAGTTATCCCATACATGGTGAGGACCACTGCATGTCCCCTAATTTGGGCCCACACTAATCTATACACCCTTTGGAGGCCCATCTCCTCAGTTTCTTGAGAAAAGGAAACAAAGCATTCTGGGTTTTGATTTACGCGTGTGTGGATACTCTCTAGCCTTCCAACTGCTTTCAAATTGAGGGCTTTGAGTATTAATGCTTAAAGTTTGATAATATTACGGACCACAGCTAAACCAGAGAGATAGGGGATATTCTTTTTTTTTTTTAAGATTTATATATTTATGCATACAAGAACTGGGGTGTAGGCCCGAAGTACAGGGGTCAGAGCATTCACAAAACAAAGTGGGGATCAGGACAGATCTACTGAAATGCACTGCTGAGGGGAGCAGCAGGGAGACAGGAGAGGTCTGCTGTGCCATGTGGGTCCCTTCCCTGGCCAGGGATAGAACTCGTGCTGCAGGGGCTGCGGATGCTTCTTAGTGCTGTGACTTAACCCCTTGTGCCACCAGGGAGGCCCCTGATAGGGCAGACCTTAATCCCTAGGACACCAAGGAGGCCCAAGGGGAAATTTTCTGTCAACCCTATGTTAGGAGGAAAGGTGGTCCTAAATGGATTATGGGTGTGTGGACTCCAACCCCCACTCCAGACCATCAGTGTTCCAGAACCACAAATCCGATAAGATGATTATCAAAGAGTGGATTACTGGGACCTGAGGGTGGAGTTAAGCAGCCAGGTTGGCTATAAAACCAGAGGTGAGTTTGGGGTCTTTCTTCTTACTGAGGAGCCAGACCCCTTCCTTCAGAGCCATCTCATTCAACTCGGAGCCAGCTCTCAATGCGCCATTGCTTAGATCTGGTAGAGTATTTGTGGATTTGTATCCCTTTCTTTTTCCTTTGGTGTTATTACTATTTTATTCCCCTTTCTTTCATAAAATAAAACGTGCTAATTACTTTTGCCACCTGTACCTGGAGTTGGGACTTTTAAGTCTTCTTTTTTTTTTTTAATTTATTTATTTATTTATTTTTAAAGATTTATTTATTTATGCGTACAAGCACTGGGGTACAGGCCAGAGGTGTGGGGGGGTGGTGAGAGGATTCACCAGACAGAGTGGGGAGCAGAACAGGCAGACTGACTGAAACACACTGCTGAGGGGAGCAGCGGGCACAGCAGGAGAGGTCT
>JAGFMF010011860.1:3502160-3517831 GCA_019455555.1 Galemys pyrenaicus
CTCCCTGGCCGGCAGCAGGGATCGAACTCGTGCTGCAGTGGCTGCGGTTTGCTTCATAGTGTGTTGCTTAACCCACTGCGCCACCGGGGAGGCCCGGGACTTTTAAGTCTTCTGAGCGCGCGGGTGGAGAACCCAGTGTGGGGAACCCATTTTATATTAGGGTTGCCCTGTAACACCTACAGCTCTTGGATTAAGTGGTAAATCTGGTTTAAAACAAGGAGCTCATCCTGCCTTTTTTGGAGCTCAACTGAACAAAGAGGTGAAACAAAAGACCTCTCTTGTCAGTCTGTATCCCTATCTCTGCACCTAAAGTACTCTTACTTTGTGTGACTTTTCTAGTTCCATCCCACTTTCACCAGCAGGATGAAGGAAAAACAAGAAGCGACGGACACCCAACAGCAGAAACATTTCAAAGATGGATAGTCTATTTCAGCCTTGGAAATAGTTCTAGGGAAAATTGAAAATACAGCTTGGACTAAAATAAAGTGCCTGAGGGTGGGGTAGGTGGTTAGGTGAACCTCTTTGGGAGGGTTGAGGATGAAAGGAATAGTTTAGAATGCAGATAATAACCATTGTTTTACAAAGAAGTCCTGAGGCTCTCCTTACGTACAAAGAGGAGAGTACCTCCTAAATGAGGTAAAGGGAAAAGAAAAATAAAAGAGGATAGAGCTATTTTCCCTTTTGGATAATGTGAAGCTGATCTTTGAACAAGATCTTTTGGAAGGTTTGGGAGTTTTTTTGGTTTATTTTATTTTGTTTATCCATACCTTTGTTAATCCTGGAGTTTGCCTCTTTCTTTAGGTCTAAACCCAAATTGTCAGCATATTTAAGGAAACATTTTAAGAACTTCCCCTCCCCAACACAATTCTTTGAGTTTTTCCTTCATATGCAAATAAAATCATTTACCATTTGGATATGCTGTGATTAAAGAGAGGAAGGGGCAGTTTCTTGAACTTAAATCAGACTTCCTTTTTTCAGTGTGTGGGCTCAGAGCCATTTAAAGGCAATGGGAGAACCCACTGAGAGGGGGTGGGCTGTGGGGTGGTGGTGAAGAAGGTGGTGCAGAGGATGCTAAATTCAATGACAGAAAGTAATTGAAGCTGGATCCAATTATAAGACATCAAATCCCATATCATTTGACATTAGACAACTCTTTATGGTAAAATGTTAAGTACTTAATATTTTATTTTCATTGCAGGTCATCTTGCATTGTACCCCAAAGCTATTTGTTCTCAGAACAAATGTGCATATGCTTATTAGATTAACAATCCACTGCTTACACTTACTAAAGGGTCAGGCTAAACCTGACTCTCTTGAATGAATACGCCTCATTTGCACGTGTGACAGACATTAGTTTTCAAACCAAAGGAAAGATAATAAATGAGTAATGCTGACTAAATCCTCTCCCCTCCACCTCTGTTATATTTCATCTCTTGTGCCCCATGTATTTAAATTTGAGGCTGGTTTATTATCTAAGAAGTAATCAAGACAGTACTAGAACTTAAACCATGGTATAAGCTGGTCGCCCCTCAGCGGCCTACACCATCTTGCTTATATATGTGACTTTTACTCATGTTTGATTAAGTGTCCAGGAAGGAAAATAACTTAGTTGGAAATGACTGTTATTCTTTTTTTTTTTTTTTTAATTACAAGAACTGGGGTACAGATCAGAGGTGTGGTGCGGGGGTGAGAGTATCTACCAGAAACAGTGGGTAATAGAACAGGCAGACTGACTGAAATCCACTGCAGAGGGTGTAACAGGGTGGTCCCCAGGAAAGGGGGAAGTTCCAGAATCCACCCTAAGTGGGTGGAGCTGAGCAGTGATAAGAATATGCTGGAGAAAGGAGATAAGGGGAAAAAAGGAAGGGAAGAAAAAGGAAGCAGGATGGAGAGCAGCAAGGAGACCTGGAGGAGGCACGTGGAGCAGAGGGACATGTAAAAAAACTGCACTTGCTTTTTGATCTTAAACTGGTTAAAACAAATGTGAATGAGAGACCCGTGGGGAGGTTAACAATGGCAGCTTTCATCTTAATTTTAATTTTGCTCTTTTCCTCCCAAATTTGTCTAAGTCTTTCTAACCCTTTTCTATGGGTCTCTACTAAAAGGTCCCTTAAACTTGTGGCAGACTTTTGGGCCTTTCTTTAGGCTAATCCTATTTAGCTAAACTTTTACCCTCAAAAAAATAAGTAACTTTAAAAACTTAATAACTACATTCTTTTTTTTTTTTTAAGATTTATTTATTTATGCATACAAGCACTGGGGTACAGGTCAGAAGTATGGCAGGGTGAGCGGATTCACCACAGACAGAGTGGGGAGCAGAACAGGCAGATCAACGGAAGCACACCGCTGAGGGGAGCAGCGGGCACAGCAGGAGAGGTCTGCCACGCCATGTGGGTCCCCTCCCTGGCCGGCGGCAGGGATCGAACTTGTGCTGCAGTGGCTGCGGTCTGCTTCACAGTGCGTTGCCCAACCCACTGCGCCACCAGGGAGGCCCCAATAACTACATTCTTTATTCTTTCTATATTATACCCTAATTGTATTAAAATTCCTTTCCATTAAAAATATTATATATTTGTCTTAATGCAGCAAACAGCAGAACCCATTCAGAGAGGGCAAATTTAGGAGTTCTGGGGTACCCCTTTCCCTGCCCTATAACAAGGGGAGCAGCAGACAAGACAGGAGAGGTCTGCTGTGCCATGTGGGTCACCTCCCTGACCAGACATTGAACTCAAGCTGCAGAGGCTGTGGCTGCTTCACAGTATGGTGCTTAAGCCCTTGGGCCACCAGGGAGGGCCCAGAAATTAGTGTTATTCTATCCGTTCTGCTGATTTTTATCACTTCAGAGGAAACCATTTTTCTAAACTAGAACTAACTTTTGAATTTTCTCTCCAAAAAAAAAAAAAATTGCTTGGGGGTCCAAAAACTGAATCATAAGTAGTGGGAGGTGGACAGAAGGATGAGGCTGACTAACCAGGATGAGATTCCTCTGCTCTTCCAAACACCTTGTAACAGCCCTTCTCTGGGGACGTGAGGGTGAAATTCTGGGGCTCAGGCTCTTTTCCAGTTGATGAAATGCTTCGTCACTGCTGTCATCATGGGCTAAAATGAAGACTCATCTTCAGTAATAAGGCATGACTGTAATTCCTCGCCCTCAGGCTATTCTTAATCATGATTCATTTCATGAAAGAGGGAATAAAAGCCTCCTAGGCCCAAGGCACATCTAAACTGGAAGGATTTCAGGTTTGGGCGTGTGAGGCCTGTCCCTTTATAGAGGGAATGAGCATGTTCTCTTAAGGGAAAGAGGTCTGACTACCAAACAAGATCTCCACATCGGCCTCTCCCATAGGAAAGGGCTCATTCAACATCAAGAGAAAATAAACTCACTCTTTTCTAACTCTCCATTAACAATTTGTATTGATTTAATATTCTGCAGTGATGTTATTTGCCTTTTTTCTTGCTTAGAAAACAAGGGAAGTCCAAGTGCCTTGAGCTATCTACCTACTCTTGATTTAGCCTGGAATTATTTGGGGATTTTTTTACCCTTGCTAATGAAAAACTCCCAGGACTCCATAGCTGGAAGGAATCTTAGAGATCAGCTCACTTATCTGTTTAGTTCTAAGATCAGAGGAAAATACCTTTGATAAGAAGTACAGGAACCTGTTCAAGGACACTAGTGTTTGTTTACAAAGCTGGGGCTAGCACTCTGGTGTCTTAGGTCCCTGCTATTCCCCCTGGGACAGAACTTCAGCTGAGTGTGGTCTCGGCTGAGTCAAGTCTCAGTATCGCACTGCAGCTCCTCGGAGGAGTCAAGTCTCAGTATCGCACTGCAACTCCTCGGAGGTGTGTCTGATTTCTTTTTTTAAGATTCATTTATTTATGCATACAAGAACTGGGGTACAGGCCAGAGGTGGTGTTGGGGATGAGACAGAGTGCGGAGACAGAACAGGCAGACTGACTGAAATACATTGATGAGGGGAGCATCTGGTGAGACAGGAGGGGTCTGCTGCACCATGTGGGTCCCCTCCCTGGCTGGGGATCGAACTCTTTGCTGCAGTCGCTGAGGATGCTTCATAGTGCGGTGCTTAACCCCTTGTGTCTGATTTCTAACAGAGGATAGACCATATGGCACCTGGGTGAGATATCATGTGATTCAGAGGCGAGGCTTTGGGTTTAAATGAAGACTATGCCATGATTAACTCTATAGTCCCAAGCAAATTATTTCCCACTAATGCAGCTGAAAAACTAGAAAATCTGGAACTGTTACAGGGCAACCCTAATATAAAATGGGTTCCCCACACTGGGTTCTCCACCCGCGCGCTTAGAAGATTTAAAAGTTCCAATTCCAGGTACACGTGGCAAAAGTTATTAGCACGTTTTATTTTATGAAAGAAAGGGGAATAAAATAGTAATAACATTAAAGGAAAAAGAAAGGGATATAAATTCACAAATACTTTACCAGATTTAAGCAATGGCGCGTTGAGGGCTGGCTCCGAGTCGAATGAGATGGCTCTGAAGGAAGGGGTTTGGCTCCTCAGTAAGAGGAAGGACCCCAAGCTCACCTCTGGTTTTATAGCCAGCCTGGCTGCTTAACTCCACCCTCAGGTCCCAGTAATCCACTCTTTGATAATCATCTTATCGGATTTCATAATCCATTTAGGACCACCTTTCCCCCTAACAGGACCTCCTTGGTGGCACAACGTGTTAAGAAATGCACTATGAGGCAAACCAAGGCCACAGCAGCACAAGTTCGATCCCTGCCGCAGATCTCTACCCCAGTTCTTGTATGCATAAATAAAATCTTTAAAAAATAACATATGTGGTGGTTCCTCAAACTACTAAAAATGGAATTCCCATATGATCCAGCAATCTCATCCTAGGAATATACCCAAAAAACACTGATTCAAAAGAATACCTACCTGCACCTCTATGCTTATTGCAGCACTCTTTACAACAGGTAAGACCTGGAAACAACCTAAATGCCCAAAAATGGATGATTGGATCAGAAAGATGTGGTACATACACATGATAGAATACTATTCAGCAAGCAAAAAAGATAAACTAGAGTCATTCATAGAAACATGGACGGAGCTAAAAGGGATTACACTCAGTGAAATAAGTCAGAAGGCAGAAGGAAAACACTGGATGGTTTCACTCCTAGGAGGAATATAAGGGAACCAAATAAGGGAAAAGAATAACAACAATAATAATTTAAAAAAAAAAAGACAAGGACAAATCAGAAACACTTTGTGGGGAGGGGGAGCAAATGGAATGAGGGCAGAAAGAGCACAAGGGACTGGGGTGATGGTGCACTAGTGAAATGGTGGTGGGAAATCCATGGGGACCAAAGTTGATGTCAAATATATATAAATAAAGAAAAAGAGGAAAGAGAAAAAAAAATAAAACATCTTGTCTGTAAGACAGGCCTGATAACATTACCACCAAACAGTGGTCTTATAACAACTCGGGTAATGACACTGAAGGACTTGATATATATAAGGTATACAGTAAGCACAGTGGCTTGCATTGCTATTGTTAGTCATAAGCCTCAAGAGGACTGAAATAAGCTTAAAGGGAGCTAAGGAGGATGCAGATTTTCTCCCAACCATTTCTCTGCAGGTGTCAACTAAATTAAAAAGGCAGAGCCCTTTACTTGAGGGCAAGGAATTGCAATTCAGGTTATACAGATTCCAGTAGAAAAGCTAGACTATGCTTTCAGGGGGAACAGTCAGGGAGTTTTATGGAAGGAAAAGAGGGAGATGAGGAAAATGGTTAAAGAAAAGAATTGATTAGTGTTAAAAGGCTTAAACTATTCTTGGCTACACATAATTGGTTACTGATTCTCCAGAAAGGATGAAAAGGGAACTGATTCTTTCCTCTGGCTAAAAGTCTATATCATCATTTCTCAAACAATTGTTTGCTTGATGGCTTCTTACAACAATTGCTTTTGACCCAGTTCAAGGTCTTTGGCCCAATTCAAGCAGACAGGTAATACAATTTCCCTGTAATGGCTCCCTGGCTCCATTTTAAAATGGCTTCACAGATGTCAACTTTTCACACAGGACATTCTTTCCTTCCTTCTCAGTATGTAGGAAGTTTCTTTGCAAAGAAGGTTCTCAGACTTTGGTTCCTTTTCCAACAATCGTGAGAAAAGATATGGTGGTAGTACTTTAACAAAAGTGATGTAAGTTCTTAAGGTTCATCTCCCCCTTAGCCCAGCTGAGACTCCCTTCAAAAGGATGGCAATTGGCAATTACCACAACTCTTCACCCACTCTTTTCACTTTCCTTTTTTAAAAAAAAATTATTATTTTACTTATTTATGCATGCAAAAACTGAGGTCTAGGTCATAGGGGCAGGGGTGAGAGGATTCACCAGAGACAGAATGGGAAGCAGAACAGGCAGATCAACGGAAACACACTGCTGAGGGGAGCAGTAGGTGAGGCAGGAGAGGTCTGCTGTGCCATGTGGGTCAGCCCCCTGGCTGGGGATTGAACATGTGCTGCAGTGTGTAGCCATAGCTTGATAGCGCTGAGAGTTTAATCCCTGTGCCACCAGGGAGACCCCACTTTTCTTTTCACCTTATCCCTTCTCTCGCTTCCTTTTCCCTTTCCTAACTACTCCGGTCCTCCCTCCTGTCTGCCCTTTCCTCTTCTGTAGTTACCAATACTGCAAACACTAAGCTTCCAGTGTCTTTTTTTAGTATTAGTTAGAAAGAATTTTCTAGAATTCTAGAATCTCAGAGGCCTGACAGACTAGAGATGTGCCTTCAAGTAGGGCCTGGCTGCAGGGCTGATAACCTTGAGCTGAGTCTCCTGAGAGCAGCTTCTGGGGTAATCCTCTGTGATCCACTGAGCTCCTGGACAGCAGCAGGGCTTAGCCCTATTTCTGCTCAGAAGGGATTCCCCTCATGGGCATTCTTTGTTCCAGGGTTCCCTTGGGAGACATGGAGAAGAAAGGGCCTCTTGCGTCTCAGCTCTGGACTTGTACCAGGGACTTGGGGGATATGGAAGGTGACACAGAAAAGATATTAATGGGAACAATTAGGGGCACTGTGAGAGCTCCAAGCCTATATGCCCTAAATGGGTTCTGCATTTCACCACATGAAGATAAAACATACTCTTAACAGACAACTACAAAACAAAGGTTCTGCGGGGAAGAGGGAGGGATTGGGATGAAGGCAGGGACGGGAAGAGCATAAGAGACTACGGTGATGGTGCACAGGTGAATTGGTGGTGGGAATCCTATAGGGACTACACCTAGAAAAGAAAGCAAATATTGTAAGAAAAAATTTTTTAAGAATTCACAAATTGTAGGGAAAAAAAACACCAAAAACATACTCTCACGCGTATAAGACCTTCAATAGAAAAGGACTTTAAAAGAATTAGTGTGCAATAGAGAGAAGAGAAAGAATATAGTTTCCAAATGATGCACCCAAAATTACCCATCTTCTCTCTGGTAAATGCTGGGCCAAAGAGGGTTGGGCCTAAAGGGAGACCACTGAGGCCTAGAAGCTTGTCACAAGTCTGAGGCACTTTACGGTGGAGACCCAAACAAAAAAGAGGCAGAAGGAGCCAGGCAATTCTGGAAGGAAGGGAGCAAAACTAAAATCCAAGTCAAGATAAAGGCCGCCATTGTCAGCCTCCCCACGGGTCTCTCACCCACACCTCTATCTCTTTCAAGAATCTCCTGCCATGTCTCCCAAATTCCTGGTGCAAGTCAAGGCCGGAAGCAAGCTTGGCTGCTTCTTCACATGTCTATTCCATGTGCCTCCTCCAGGTCTCTGCAGTCTTTTTAGCTTCCCTTTACCTCTCAGCTCCACCCTCCCTAGGGTGGAGCAGTGAAGCTGGAATCTCCATTTCTATGGGGATTACACTTACAAAGAGACAAGTAGAGACACTTGGAAGAGATACTTGGATGAGAGACCCATGAGGAGGCTGACAATGGCAGCTGTTACCTTAACTTGTACTTTGATTTAAACAATTATCCTTTCTTCTCTCTGTGCACACTAACCTATTAAAGTTCTTTTATACTAAGAGTATGCTTTGCGTACATGTATGGATGAACCCTTTAGAGCCTTCAGGTTTGGGGGTCCTGGGGTACCCCTCGGTAACACCTTAATGCTGGTCAGAGGGCTCCCTGTTCCATCCTATTTTCACCCCTTTTTCCCCCACAGATATCCCCTGAGGAACTCAATTCCAGCATCTGCCTCCCAGGGCTATGCTGATGGGCTTCGCACACTAGGCCCCCCAGTGTGGCATGTATCAGTCTGTAAGGGGAGAATGGTTCAAAACAGGGGAAATATCTGAGCTTTTGGGGCCTCCCTGGTTGTGCAGTGGGTTAAGCAACGCACTATGAAGCAAACCATAGCCACTGCAGCACGAGTTCGATCCCTGCCGCTGGCCAGGGAGGGGACCCACATGGCATAGCAGACCTCTCCTGCCTCGCCCACTGCTGCCCTCAGCAGCATATTTCAGTTGCTCTGCCTGTTCTGCTCCCCACTCTGTCTCTGGTGAATCTTCTCACCACCCACACCTCCTTACCTCTGGCCTGCACTCCAGTTTTTGTATGTGTAAATAAATAAAAAAAATTTTTTAAGGTGAACCCTGAACCACATCCTTGTACATATTATTTGTTAGTCATCATAATGAAACTGTATATGTTTTATTACTTTCATTTACTCTTAATGACGCTAAGGCTCAGAAAGGTTAAAAATTTTCCCCGAGGTCATACAGCCTCTAAGAGGCGGAGATTTGAACCTAAACTCTTTGAGTCCAGTGATGGTACTTTTTCCACTGCCGTGCATGGTTTGTTGCAGAGGGCAGGGAAGCCCAATGCACCCTGCTCCCATCCCGAAAACCCCAGAAACCAAAGCATCTTCATGGACACTTTGTGTGTCTGTTAGAGCCCTCAGAGCTGGTTGAACCATCCAGTTTGGTGTTGCAGTAGTCAGAATCCTTCAACTCACTCTACAACTACCCTCCGGATCTCCCAGTTTCAGACAAGAGCTAAGCCTAATAAAGGTAAAATATAATAATTACAAAGTACAGCAGGTCCTCCGATAATATCATCCTACCTTTTTTTTTTTAAATGGAAAAAATCACAGCCAACATGGAACAAAGGGACTGCTTTCGTTATACATCATTTTGCTTAAAATGGCATTTTCCAAGAACCTATTGATGACATTAAATGAATCTCACTCTAGTAATAATATAGTTAGCCCACGATTAAAGGACAGTTCTCATGCTACACACTTTTTCATTCACACACATGCGCACATTTCTCACTTATTGTTTCTTCTTCCATCTGCCTTGCTAAGAACTCTCTCCCCTTGTGAGTGTTCTTGCGGGTCTGTCCTCCTGCTGACCCTGAATTTCAAGGAGGAGGCAGATGTTCAGCTGCTGCTCAGCCCTCTGGCTATACTTTGAGCCTCAGAGAGACAAGCAGGTACATGATTTTCTGCTGCGTTACAAATAGGGAAACATGAAGGAGTAACTTGGGTTCTATGTATTATGTACTATGGTGTGTGAGGCTAGATTGTCTTCCTGTGCTTGGGCTCAAAGGAAATTACAAAAATTATTAAACATTTGTTATGCTCTGTCTCATGGGAATTTCAAGACCCTTGATAAATATATTCTAGATCTGCCCTGCAAATAAGGATGGTAGGCCAAGTATCGGGGTGGGCAATTTATTTATTTTTAAAGAAATTTATTTACTTATGTATACAAAAACTGGGGTACAGGCCAGAGGTGTGGGGGTGAGAAGATTCACTTGAGACAGAGTGGAGAACAGAACAGGCAGACTGACCAAAATACACAGCTGAGGGGAGCAGTGGGAGAGACAGGAGAGGTCTGCTGCACCTTGGGGGTCATCTCCCTGGCCAGGGATTGAACTCATGCTGCAGATAGCGTCATAACTCCTTGCCCTATCAGGGAGGATGGCGGGCACTTTAAAAGCATCTATTCTTCCACAGCAATCAAGGTTGCCCCATTTTCCGTATAAACTCAGGCCACAGTGGTGATAGAGACTTAACCCCTAGGCCACTAGGGAGGCCCCATCCTCATCTTTTTCACATTTTTAAGGCATATTTGACCCAGTTGATTCCCTGCTCCTTGAAAGAATTAGTTTCATTTGGATACTACATACCGCCCACACTCCGTATTTTCCTTATTCGTGGGCAGACTGAGGGGCAACCTGGGACTCCCAAACTTGCACATTCTGCTTTCCCAAAGAAATCATCCAACACAGCTTTGTTATCGGGAATTCAGCTTTTGAAAACAAAACAGCAGGTCAACTTCAGTAACATATTTGTGGGTCTCTTTTCCCACCCTTGCTCTCCTCCACTCTGTTCTCCAACTGGCAACCAGAATGATCTTTTTTGAAAACCACAAATTGGATTGCATTCTTTCACAACCCAAGCCCATCTGTATTGGCTGCTTCTCACTTTCACTTCCAGTTTTAGCTGTGGGTGGGGTGGGCAGCCCCAGGTGAGCTTCAAGTCAATACAGGACAGTGCTGACCTGCTGTGAGCACCTGCATGGGGGCAGGAAGTTTGTATTCTGCCTGGGGATTCGCCAAAGTTGCAAAGGATAAACAACAGTTCCACCTCTGGTCCATCAGGCTGACACTGGGAGGTATATGTTATGCATTTCAGGTGTGTGTGTGGGGGAGGGATAGAACCCGCCTGCTTCTGAGGTCAGTGGCAAAATTACATCGATTTCCACCCACTTCTTTGTCTCAATTTCTAGCTCTCTCCTCTTTCCTTTGGGATCATTCCAAGTAAACTCCCTGTGTATCTACATTTTTATTTCAGGCTCAGCTTTTGTGGGGTGGGGAAGTAGAGAACTCTGTAGTGGTCTTCCTTTCACCTGGAATAATCTGCACAGGCCACCTCTTCTTATCTCATTTTTTAAAAAAAACTTATTTAAGCACACAAGAACTGAGGTACTGGCCAGAGGTGTGGGGGCGTGAGAGGAGTCACCAGTGACAAAGTGGGGAGCAGAACAGATGGATCTACTGAAATACACTGCTGAGAGGAGCAGCAGGCAAGGCATGTGGGTCAGCTCCCTGGCCGGGGATCAAACTCGACCTTGTGCTGCAGTGGCTGCGGATGCTTCATAGTGCTGAGACTTAACCCCTTGTTCCACCAGGGAGGCCCCTCTTATCTCATTTTATTCTTCCCTCTTGTACCATACTATAAGTACATTTCTCTCTCCTAGTTATTGCCTCTCCTATGTATGCAAGCTAAATCATTCCTGTTATGGATACACATTGTTTTGAAGAAAAAAGCAGACATAGAAGCAGCTTTAAAAACAGCTGAATTTATCCTTTTGGAGGGGAAATTTACATTTATAAGGGATATCTCCATTCTCTTGGTACTGGAACCAGGAAGAGGAGGAAACCTCCAAATCATAAGAAATGCTCGTTAATGTAGATGGAACAAACTTAAATCTAGGAAATCACCTCACTCCAGATTACTGTGCTCAACCAGCCTCCCTGTTAGGGGGAAAGACCCTCCAGAATGGATTACACAAATAGGTTATGGACTTCGACCTCCATTCCAGACCTACAAGATCTAAGAACTACAAATCCCATAAGGTCATTATCGAAGAGGGGATCACTGGGACCTGAGGGTGGAGTTGAGCAGCCAGGCTGAATATAAAAGCAGACACATGGGCCTTGGGGGGGGGGGGGTCGCTTTTTCCTGGGGAGCCAGCTTTCAGCGCATCATTGAGTTCCAGCTCCAAGAAACTGGTAGGATATTTACAGATCTGTAGCCCTCTCTTCCCCTTGTGTTATTCACTCACTATTTTCCTTTGCCTTGTAAATAAAACCCTTTATTAACCTTTGTTGTGTGCGCCTGCAGGTGGGGCATTATAAGTGCCTTTTGAGCATGTGGGTGAGGACCCAGTCAGGCAAACCCATTTTATATTAGGGTTGCCCTATAACATCCCCACTCAACATCTTTCGTCTTTAGTTGAAGATTTTACATGAGGGGTGCCTTGGGCCATCTGGGGGGCTTTTATTCCATTTCCCTGGGTCTCTCCCACACACACATGAAGTGTACCTATTACTTTTTCTTCTTTTTTTTTTTTTAAATATTTATTTATTTATGCATACAAGCACTGGGGTACAGTCCAGAGGTGCAGGGAGGTGAGAGAATCCACCAGACAGAGTGGGGAGCAGAACAGGCAGATCGACCAAAACACACTGCTCAGGGGAGCAGCGGGCCAGTCAGGAGAGGTCTGCTGCGTCATGTGGGTCCCCTCCCCAGCCGGCGGCAGGGTTCGAACTCGTGCTGCAGTGGCTGCTGTTTGCTTCACAGTGCATTGCTTAACCCACTGCGCCACCAGGGAGGGCCCAAGTGTACCTATTACTAAATTTTTATTTAATGTTCTCTTGTGGGCCTCCTTGGTGGCACAACGGGTTAAGCAACGCACTATGAAGCAAACCGCAGCCACTGCAGCACGAGTTCGATCCCTGCTGCCGGCTGGGGAGGGGACCCACATGACGCAGCAGACCTCTCCTGCTGTGCCCGCTGCTCCCCTCAGCAGTGTATTTCAGCCATCTGTCTGTTCTGTTTCTCACTCTGTCTCTGGTGAATCCTGTCACCACCCCCACCACCCCCATACTCTGACCTGTACCCCAGCTCTTGTATACATAAATAAATCTTCAAAAAAATGTTTCTCTTGTTAGTTTGTCTTTAATTATGTGGGCAGGGAGTCTCAATCTTAGAATCAACAAGAATAAAGGGAAATTTGTTTGTTCTCCTGTACACCAGTTGTGGACGTCAGCTGGAATTTATCCAGGCAGGAGAACCGTTTCCTGGAAAAATTAGGTGAACGGAAAAGCAAGGCTCCATTCTGGAGACTATAGAACACAGAGGATGAGACAAAGGGGAGATGAAACAGGCAGACCCAGGATGGTGGCTATCTCCTTCTTCCCTCCAGGGATCTTTCTGTGGAGACCCAGTACCATCCAGTCCTTTGCAACTAGGCCCCTCCCTGGGTCTCCAGGCGGCCCTCTTGGTCAACCAGAATTCTCCTTCGTGGCAGCTGTGCAAAACCCGTCCCCTCTCTGCCAGATAGTTCCCTTTCCACTTTTCTAAACTGTCAGGACAAGCTCGTCTCAGATACACTACAACGGAGCACATCACTCCTTGGAAGTGGCACTTCCAGTCTCAGATGCTTCATGTGAGCTGAGAGCTAGTCTAGGCTTCCTGACGATGACTTTGTAGATTTCCTGGTCTTATCAGCCATGTATTTTCTTTTTCTAATTAGTTTTTGTAATTTTAATCCCTTATTGTCAAATTAATGTATTTCCTTGTGGAATGTTCGGGAAATACAGATCGGTGTAAAGAAGCAAACAAACGAGCAGACCATACTTTCACTAGAAATAGAGTAGTTTGCTATATGTCCAAAGACTTTTCCCTGTGTATGAGTTTCCTGTATACAAAGCCACCGATAAGCTTTAAAACTCCCCTGGAGCTTGAGTATTTTGCACAGATAAGCACCTTTCATCCACAGGACACCGAGGTCACACAGATAAGCACCTTTCATCCACAGGACACCGAGGTCTGCCAGTCGCTGGCAACAGCAGTGCATGCATGACCCAAGCTGAGTCCTTCCCTGCAAAAGGTAGGCCTCCCCAAGATGTTTGTAATCGGCCTCCCTAAAACATCATTTTGGCATGTAGGTTATTTTAAGTTGAGGTCAACTGAGGACTGATGGCGTAATGAGAAACGTTCACCACTCCCTTAACTACCTATGAGAATGAAAACTGGGTTTTACCCAGAATTAGGCAAGCTCTGTGTGGGAGGCAAGCATATACTTAGCATCTGATCTTGGTCATAAGCGTAACGCTTCCTGTCATGTAACCACGCCTCTCTCCTTGAAGTCCTAGGCTCTTCTCCCATTCCTATATATTCCCAGTTAGACAGGGAATACATATATTCCCTATCAGTCCCTTGTCACCTTCTATATCTACAGCACTTTGTAATGTGCTGTAACAATTGCTCTGAATATGGAAATAAGTAGACTCTTCTGAACTGTCAGTTCCTTTAGATCAATGATCATGCTAGATTTTGTTTAGTGTCTGCCACAAGTTGGAAGGACCTTTCAGTATAGACCCATAGAAAAGGGTCAGAAAGAGTCAGACACAGGAGGAAAAGAGCAAAATCAAAACCAAGATGAAAGCTGCCAGTGTGACCCTCCCCACGGGTCTCTCACACACATCTGTTCCAACCAGTCCAAGAAGCAAACATATATTCCCTGTATATTTTGTCTACTGACCTTGGAATCTTCCTTTCTATATAGATTCCCTGTATGTAATTCAATCTGATTTTTTCCTCCTACAAATCTGTCTTAATGCTAATTTGATTACTTGAACAGCCCAAGAACAATCCAGATGGGCAGAGGGATAATTTCCCCTCTTCCCTGATACAAGAGAATGAGCTATAGACTCTGGAGGAAGGAATTATCCTTTTTGCCACTTGAACTGCTTGGCTGGGGTGTGCAATGAGGGCAGGATCGGAGGACATTTGTCTGATGATCGAAGTCTACTCTAGGAAGAGAAAGAAGCCAATAAACAGGGTAAAGAATAGCCCAAAAAATGAAGAGGGAAAGAGCAAGAATTGTGAATCACATGTAAGCACCTGAACCTTTCCAAGCTTCCAGTATAATCCATGAACTTCCCAGTTTTCAGGATTCAATAAATTCAGTTAAAAAATTTTTAACTGAATTTATAATACCTGAACCAAATGAATCATGATTAGTACAGTTTTATTTATTGATTTTTAAGGATTTGCTTATGTATACAAGAACTAGGGTGTAGGCCAGAGGTGCAGGGGGTGAAAGGATGCACTAGAGACAGAGCAGGGAGCAGAACAGGAAGATCTACTGAAATACATTGCTGAGGGGAGCAGCGGGTGAGACAGGAGAGGTCTGCTGTGCCATGTGGGTCAGCTCCCTGGCTGGGGATCGAACTCATGTTGCAGTGACTGCAGATGCTTCATAGTGCTGAGACTTAACCCCTAACACCATCAGGGAGGCCAGTAGAATAGATTCTAAATATGGTGTTCAGGTTCTTTAGTTTCTGTCTACTTTTCCAGAGTCATTCCCCACCTATTGCACCTTTTCTCTTTTGTTCTCGTAACGGCAAACTTCTTGTAAGGACTGTGGCCATCAGATTACTTTATGCCTTGGTGTCTTCTGTCATGTGGGTTTTCCCATGACTAACACTCTGGCATCAGTCCCTCCTTGACACCTTTTATATCTACAGCACTTTGTAATGTGCTATAATAATTGCTCTGAATATGGAATTAGTAGACTCTTCTGAACTGTCAGTTCCTTCAGACCAATGATCATACCACATCCATAGCTATGTCGCTAGACTTTGTTCAGTGTCTGGCATATAATAAACAATTTGGGGCCTCCCTGGTGGCGCAGTGGGTTAAGCAACGCACTGTGAAGCAAACTGCAGCCACTGCAGCACAAGTTCGATCCCTGCTGCTGGCCAGGGAGGAGACCCACATGGCCTTGCAGACCTCTCCTGCTGTGCCCGCTGCTCCCCTCAGCAGTGTTTCAGTCAATCTGCCTGTTCTGCTCCCCACTCTTGTCTGGTGAATCCTCTCACATCCCGCCATTCTGGCCTGTACCCCCAGCTCTTGTATGCATA
>JAGFMF010011860.1:3533437-3550428 GCA_019455555.1 Galemys pyrenaicus
TTTTTTTTTTTTTTTTGCAGAATTTTTTTTTTTTTTTTTTTTGCTTTGTTTTACCCACTTAGGGCAGAACCAGGATCCTGGAACTTCACCCTTTCCTGGGGAGGACCCTGTTACATGACAACCATCAACTCTTGTCACTCTATTTTCATCTATATCTATCTGTCCTACCTCTTCCCCTTCCCCTCTGGAGTGTTTTGAGGTTAATCCTAAAAACCTTATCAATTTCCATATTTTTCATGAAGATCTTTTCCTGAGTTCAATGTCTAGAAAGGGTTTACTCAGCTGGAAAAGATTTCAATAATTCTCAATTGTTCTGTTAAAAGGTATTAGAAAACAGATTCTCAAAACACCCATATTTGTAGACCTTTAGAATTTTGCCAAAGTGTTTATGCTCAAACATAAGTGACATCTGATTCGCCTTATCAGCAGGTTTCTGCCAACTGTTATTTCTCTGAGTTTTCCTGTTTCTGTATTATTCCCAACCTGTCTGCCTGTCCTAAAACCCACACTTAATGGTCACCTTTGCACTTTGCTTTCTATATGTAGTTCCATTGCTTCAAATGCCTTCTTCCTTCCAAATTCTATCAGTCCTTCCAAACCTATTTTAGGACCTTTCTCCTATCTAAAACCTTCCAGATGAGTTCATCCTTACAATAAGATGGTGTTTACAGCCTCAGCACAGTTTTGCACTTATTATTTCATTGTTTCATGTGTCTCTGTATTGTCTTCTTTACAAAATTGCAGGACCCTTGATGGCAAAGATTTTGTCAAAACACTTTTTGAGACAAAACTTGTAGGCAGCTATAGATCTGAGGCTTAAAGCAGAGGAAGGGGAGGAAGAGGGATAAAAACAGAGGTGGGATGAGCACAAGGGACCATGGTGATGGTTCACAGGTGATGTGGTGGTGGGATATTTACAGGACTATACCTGAGGGGAGACTGTACAAAATACAATACTGCACAAAAATAAACAGAAAGTTAAAAAAATTAAAAAGAAAAGAAAAACATTTTTTTTTTGGTAATTTTTTTTTTCCATTCTTCTTGTCCTCACCCCCAAGACCACAGACAGTAGAGAGGTATGTAAGTTACTCATCTGAGTTTGTTGATTGAGCTTTGCATACTCACATTTTGCATCACTAATATACTCTAAATTTCTCTCTGATCTGCTCTCTTCCAAGAAAACAAAAAATTGAGGATCAACAAGGGCACAAACTGGCAAAATCTAGACAGTGGGAAATTGTATAGGAAAATTTTCTTCAATAAGTAAATTGCATTGGGGAAAAAACAGAGGGAACTCATGGATATAGAAAGACCTGTTCCCCTGCCCTGGTATGTGACTCTTATGTCATTTTCATCCAAGCAAACAAATTGGACAAAATTTGTGACATGTATGAGAGAATGAAACACTTGGTGAATAGTTTAGGATGTGAAGGATTTTTAAATATGCCATTATAAGGGCCTCCCTGGTGGCACAGTGGGTTAAGCAATGCACTACGAAGCAGAAGCAAACTGCAGTCACTGTAGCACGAGTTCAATCCCTGCCTCCGGCCAGAGAGGGGACCCACATGGTGCTGCAGACCTCTCCTGCCTCACCCACTGCTTCCCTCAGCAGTGTGTTTCAGTCCATCTGCCTGTTCTGCTCCCCACTCTGTCTCTGGTGAATCCTTTCACCTCCCTGGACTCTGGCCTGTACCCCAGCTCTTCATGTTTAAATAAATAAATCTTTAAAAAAAATAATTATGCCATTATAAATTGTTGCAAAAGATACACCTAGGGCCTCCCTGGTGGCACAAAGGGTTGGGCACCGCACTGTGCAGCTTTCACAGCTACTGCAGCGTGGGTTCCATCCCAGGCCAGGGAGCTGACCCACATGGCACAGCAGATCTCTCCTGTCTCACCCGCTCCTGTGCTCCCCTCAGCAGTGTATTCCAGTCTATCTGCTCCCGCTCCGCTCAGCACTTATGTACTCAGCCTGTACGCAGCTCTCGTGTGCATGAATAAAAGATATACACCTAATATAATTTTATCACCTTGATTATTCAATGTGGGTTGAATAGTCAGGTGGGGCAGCCGTCACCACCATCCAAACACAGAACTCTTCTCATCTTGCAAAACTGCAACTGTTAATCCAGTATACACTAACTCCATTTCCTCCTCCCTGCCACTCTTGGCAACCACCCTTCTACTTTCTGTCTCTAGAACTTACTACCCTAGGAAGCTCATTTTAGTGGAATTATATACTACTTGTCCTTTTGTGACACGCTTCTTTCACTCAGCATATGTCCTTAAGGTTAATCTGTGTTTTAGCATGTGTCAGAAGGGTATTTTTTTTTTTAGGGATGGTGATTTTTTGGTGTGTTGTTAAAAATAAAAAGAGCCTTTATCTTTTTTTTTTTTTTTTTTTTTTTTTAGCAATACACCCTGATATATTTATGGATGAAATAATAGAAAGTCTGGGATTTGCTTCAAGATAACATGGCGGGGGAGTACTGAGGGGATACAGTGGAAATAAGATTGGCTGTAAGTTATTAGTTGTTGCAGCTATGTTTTCAGGCTCATAGGGGTCATTATAATATTATGTCTATTTTGATCTATGTTTGCCATTTTTCATAATGAATTGATAATTAAAAAAAAAAAGTACCTGGAAGGGAATGCGTGGATCATTTAACATGCTTCTGTCCTCTCAGGCTCTCTTCTCTTTGGCAATAAGGATGTTTGGGGTCCAGGAGGGTGGCAGCCTGTGTTCTCCATCGGGCCAGCACTGGAGCCTGTGCAGAACTGTCTACACTAGCACAAAGTGCCAGAGAAACACTGCGAAGGTTGCATATAAATCAGGTATCGCTTAGCCATGCTTGTTAAAGACTGATCTGCTCTCGTTGCTTAGAATCCGGTAGGTGTTTAGAATCCAGATACAAAACCAAGGGATTTGTCCTCGTGCTGCTTGCTTGTGTGCATGGATTTATGCGGCATTAGCCAACTCCTCCCCTCGGGCCTAGAGGGGCATGCACTGAGGAATGCGAGGTAACCCTCCCAGTGCACCCCATCTTGAGCTTGTCAACTGTCAGGGGGCCTTCAAGCAGGGAATGGGGAAGCTGGTAAAAAACAGCCTCATTGTATTAAGCTCTGTAAAAAGCTGGCTCATCCTCCTGGGGATGGAGAAAGCAAATTGCTTCCTTTTAGGAGTTGAATTAACTCTTTCAGGCCAATAGAATTACTTCACTAATGACTCTCCTGTTGTCCTAGGATTTCTCCGAATGGTATTTTTAATGAGTCAGGTCTACACATTGCTGCTACCAGCCACAATTTAACAGAATTGACTAGTCAACTCTGCCAACTACAGGTTTGACTAATTTTTTTCTCGGAATAGACCAGGTGTTCTTGTGATGGGATCAATTGACTGCTTGTTTCAGAACTGAGAAGGCGCAACCTCATTAGAGGCGGCCAGTAGGTGAGCCGGCTAATCCTCATTCATTTTCAGAGCAAGGGTTGTTTCTGCATCCCAACCCATCAGCCGGTCTTTTGTGTTGCTATCAAGTCTTAGTTCCTTGTTTCCAATTTGCTACATAATTTCTCTCAGGCTTGTAGCTTCAGAGAAAAGGAGTAACAGTAAGCAAGTTTTAACTGACAGGTTTTGAAACCTGAAAGTTAAACATCTAGACAGGTTAGCAGTTGCATTGAAAAAGCTTTAAAGAAGATTGCAGTTGAATTGATTTCCAACTTTGCAGGCGGCAGTGTTTATAATTGAATAGCTCTGAAATTCGAAGAAAAGGTCTACTTTTATTTGCAAAATATCTCATCTCCCCTAACAGCACAGAAGGTTGGAGGAACAGACACATTAAGAACTGGTATTTTTTTTAATTAAAGGCAATATTGGGAGGTTTTAAGGACGGTTCCCTATTTTCTTGTAAGCACAAAAGTAGCGATCTGGTCTTTTCTTTAAAGGCAAGCTTAAGTTAAGACAGAGTTCGAGCTGAAGTTGGTTAGTAAAAGGCTCCTACTTGAGAGAGAAACTGACTCAGTGAGGACATCAGAGTGTCATTTAGTACCTTGGAAGAGACCATTATGTCAAATATTAGCCTGAAGTCTTGAAAGGGTTAACTCATCTCTCCAGGCCTTGCAGTTTATTTCCTGAGAGCACTTTATTCACCTTGGCCGCCTCCCCCCACCCGGGGAAGGAGTCCTTTGTCCCCAGCTCCTCCTCCAGGCTTAGGAGTCCTCCACACTAGACTTCCTAAAGAATGAAGTACTTCAGAATCAGGCAGTTTGCAGTGCCCCCAAGGAGTCCACATTCTGTTGGATGTTAGCGCACAAATTTGTTATTTGTGAGGCTGCTCTGCACCAGTTAACTCTCAATAAAAACAGAACTCCACAGACAGGGGAGCATCACATGGTTCCTGGGAGGGGGTTTCTTGGAGTCACGCACGCTGGATCCTGACCCGAACCCACACTAGTGAGTGACAGTATTTTGCAACTCTCAGCTTTAGTTTCTTCCTCTAAAAAAATGGGGTTGATAGGGCTGCGTACCTCCCAAGGAGCGAGGGCTTTTCACGAAGGAAGGCCCAGGGAGAGCTGTAGCTCAGGGCTGGTCAGGAGAGTTCTCAATCAGGTATTAGCTACTGCTGTTATCATTACGTGGTCTCTCTGGGACCTGTCCTCCTGGCGAAATCCTTCATATTCCGTCTGCAAAGTTTCTACATGTTCTGGTTTGTGTTCTCATAAGTTTGTGGTTTACCCCATTGTATTAAAACTGTTATTTTACTATTGGCCTTAAACAAAAAAGTAACCAGTTATTTTACCAACAAAACGGGCTCATTCAAAGGTAACAGAAAAAAAGGCAACTTGGCCAGTGCTACCCAATACCTGTACAGATGAAAACTCCGCTAAACAGACGGAAGCGTGGCAGCCGCCACACCACCTTATATAGCCCTCAGAGGCGCAGACGGAAGCGTGGCAGCCGCCACACCACCTTATATAGCCCTCAGAGGCGCATCTACTGCGTACAGTGGAACTTCCTTTTGGGGGGGGGGGCTGAAGAGTAACGTCACTTCCGGTGGGAGACGGAGGGCATGTTGGGTCCTGTAGTTTGCTGCCGACCTTACTTAAATAGGATTTCTGTATATTAATTTTCACATTACCCTACCTTGATTGTTGTTATAGGAATTAAAGTAATGTATGTGTCTGGCACAGAGGAGGCAATCAATGAAGTGTAATTTCATTTTCCTTATTAAGTGTTTGTCTCAGTAGGCACAATTTTATCCAACAATTGCTCACTGACTATCTACTATAAGCCATTACCTCATATAACCCTTACCACAATCTTAGGGAGATCCTATTACCTTCACCTTTCACAATGGTGGAGACGGAGGCTTGACGTGGTCAAGTGAGTAGCCCAAAGTCAACAAGAAATAAGAGAGTGAGTTCGATTCGATCCCAAGTCTGTTAGAGCTGGGATGGTATGTTATTGAACTTGGCGTACTTTGCATCTAGCACTGTTCCAAGCATCTGCTAAATGCTCCATAAATATTGAATGGGTGCATTGGTGTCAGCTTTTATTCTTCAGCCTGCCACGCTAGAGAGGAGTGAGTCTTAACTTAGTTCATCCGTCTGTGCTGGTCATTTGGCTTTTGGTTCTCAGATCCAGTCCTGGTCCCGCATTATATACAGGAGGCTGCAGGCTGCATTTCCCAGGCGTCATCACCAACTGCTTCCAGCTATGCTCAGCAGATGGGAGACTGTGCTGCAGAGCTGCAACCACGAAGGAGGTGTAGCCACTGCCCAAGATGCTGCCTGAAACAGAGATGAAGGCAGGGTGTGGGGTGGGAGTATAGGGAACGTGGGGGATACTCTTAGTCCTCTTTTCTCCAAAATCTCTGTCCAGTGCTTCTCATTGACTGACTAGCTCGATGCTGGTTGGCAAGGGGGACCTGAGAAATAGGGCTTTTGCAGATCAGTTCGCAGGTCATGTGGAACAGAGGAGCAGCAAATGAATGTGAGTGCAATCAGATAAGGACCTGGACCTAGGCACAGGACCTTTTTCTAGGTTTCTTCCAATCAGGAGCTTTGCTCGATATAGAAGGTTCTAAATTGGGAGATGGTGGAGGTGGGGTGGAGACTAAAAAAAAGATTTCTTTTGGTGTTTTGTTATGGGTATACTTAGGTTTTACTGTTTGATCTGGATTTGCAGAGCAAATCACAGTGTATCTTGAGATGTGTTTTTAACTTGCACATTGGAAAAAAAATATCCATTAACTCTGTGAAAAATGGCCACTTATCCTGAAGATGTTGTATTCACTTTAGACTCCACTACAGTGGCCATGGGAACGTTGTTCATGAATTTGTGGCAGAATGAGAACTGTCAATAGCTCGCTTAATAAATATAGATTAAAAGGATATCCAATATCTGCCTTAAACCCACATAGGAATATAAATTTGCAGCAAGAGATCAAGACTCTAATGAAGGCAGCAGGAGACGGCTTTAAAGACAATTCCCTGTTGCAACTTGATGATGAAAATCAGTCTTAACTGTGCATTTAATTTCTTTTGTGGGTTCAAAGCACATCCTTAAACTTTTATTTGAAGAGGGTTGGTCATGTTAGTCTTTGGGGCCTATAAAACTTCTAAAACTGGGTAGAGTTAGTAAAAGATATTTGTGTGAGTGATAATGTTTTCTCCATTTGAGGTGAAGTGTCATAAAAAAATCCAAAACCCTGGAAAACACTATCTTTATAGAAATTCTTGAAGAAATGCTTGTGGGAAAAGACATGGAATTTACAAATATATAGCATTTATTTATTAAAAAAAATACCTTCCAGATGTTCTACAAAACCCATATAGCGTTAGCAAAATTTTGTGCATGGGTTAGGGAAAGTAATCTTTTTATATAAAAAAGAAATGAAGAAGGGAAAACAATAATAAAACTCTTCTTGAAAAGGTGGCAGAGACCTGTTTAGTGAAGGACATTTTGTTTTATTTATTTATTTATTTATTTTTAAAGATTTTATTTATTTATGCATACAAGAGATGGGGTACAGGCCAGAGGTGGGTGGTGGAGGTGTGTGGGGAAGGGTGAGAGGATTCACCAGAGACAGAGTGGGGAGCAGAACAGGCAGATGGACTGAAACACACTGCTGAGGGGAGCAACAGGAGAGGCAGGAGAGGTCTGCAGCACCATGTGGGTCCCCTCCCTGGCCAGCGATGGAACTAGCACTGCAGTGGCTGCGGATGCCTCACAGTGCAGTGCTCAATCCCTTGTGCCACCAGGGAAACCCTGAAAGACATTTAGAGGTCCATGACAGGCCCATAAAACCTGTGTACTCTTTCTTCCTTTTTTTCTCATTGATTTTCCTTTTCGGGCTTCTCTGTGCCTTGCAAGTCTGGCTTAAATTGTCAAATAAGCCATACTCTATGATTATTTACTTTTGACTCCACACATATTCCCAATGCTACATAGTCTATTCTTGCTTCCTTGTTATTTCTCTCTGGCTCTGAAGTTTGCACACTTTGAACATAAGTCTCAAATGAGAATTTTGGTTAAAAATTCTTATCCCTAGACCCAGATGCCCAGGATTCTGACTTGTGATTGGGTTGAGGTCCAGGAATCTAGCGTTTATAAAACACCCTAATCATTTCTGTTGTAGGTGTTGAGATATCTACATGTCAGATCAGATATGGTCTTTCACTAGGGTATTTTCACATATTGAGGCAGAAAGGAATCTTTAATTGTGGAGCTGAAGGCATCAACAATCCTTGTGCCAAGAGAGTTTCTATGAGGAACATAATTCCTGACAAGTCCTGTTATCAAGCCTCTAGTTCTCCTGCTATGGTGGGATGGGGTGGGGTCCCCACAAAAGTCTAAGGGGTTTATCTGACTGCTTTGGAATTCATAGGCAGGAAAGGCAGTGGCCTCTCATTCTTTTTTTTTTTTTTTTAAGTTAATCTTTTTTTTTTTTTTTAAATTTATGCATACAAGAGCTGGGGTACAGGCCAGAGTCCAGGGAGGTGAGAGGATTCACCAGAGACAGAGTGGGGAGCAGAACAGGCAGACTGATTGAAATACACTGCTGAGGAGAGCAGCGGGCGAGGCAGGAGAGGTCTGCAGAGCCATGTGTGTCCCCTCCCTGGCTGGTGGCAGAGATTGAACTCGTGCTGCAGTGGCTGCAGTTTGCTTCATAGTGGGTTGCTTAACCCATTGCGACACCAGGGAGGCCCAGTTAATCTTTTTTTTAAAAAAGTATTTATTTATTTATGCATACAAGAGCTGGGGTACAGTTGTAGGGGGTGAGAGGATTCACCAGAGACAGTAGGGAGCAGAACAGGCTGATAGACTGAAACACACTGCTGAGTGAAGCAGTGGGCGATGCAGGAGAGGTCTCCTGTGGCATGTGGGTCAGCTCCTTGGCCTGGGATCGAACTGGCACTGCAGTGGCTGTGGTCTGCTTCATAGTGCGTTCCTTAACCCATTGCGTCACCAGAGAGTTGGCTTCTCATTCTTTGGTAGATATCTTTCTAGCTTTGTTAGGTTTTTTAAAATTGAAGATAGACTGAAAGGTCATCTAAAACTATACTCGCTTTACTTACATATAAGAAGTTACTTCTGTAACTGACTGAAGGGGAATCAACTCTGGTTTCAAAAATGATTTCCTCATCCTCTGTCAATGTACCTGAGATTCTACTATTGCAGATGATAGCCTTAGACATTGGAAAGTTGTGACCTCAAAAGTCTAGCTCTAACAAGGCACATATTTCTAGATTAGTATCACGTTGAACTGAAGTCACTGAGCATTTTGGTGACAGTTTGAGGTAACTGGAATTGGGACAGAAAAGAAGGAGGGAATGGGTGGCAGATAGAACAGTCTTATTGGTGGCTGGTTATGCCCCTGGTGAGAAAAATCTCACCGCTCCCCCCCCACCACGTACTCTAATCACTTGTACTATAAAGCAAATAAGATAATTAAATTGAAGAAAAAAAACCAAGAGCAGTTTTTCTGAATTCCAGACAAACTGAAATCATTTGCTAACCAACTTTCTAAAATCTGAATATATTGAGTAGTGAGAATGTATTTTTATTATACATTTTTGATAGCAATATATAATAATGTCACAGGCTACTTGGTATGACATAATACATATAGAAATCAATTAAAAATGTTGCTTTAGGGCCTCCCTGGTGGCATAGAAGATTGAACAGCGCACTGAAGCATCCATGGGACAGCAGCTCGAGTTCCATCCCCAGCCAGGGAGGGGACCCACATGGCGCAGCAGACCCCTTCTGCCTCACCTGCTGCTCCCTCAGCACTGTACTTTGGTTGATCTGCCTATTCTGCTCCCCACTGTGTCTCTGGTGAATCCTCTCACCTCCTGCAACTCTGGTCTGTACCCAGCTCTTATATGCATAAATAAGTAAATCTCTAATGCTACTAATAATAATATTAATAATTTTAAAATGTTGCTTTTAAAATACTGAAGGCTGCTGTATTAAGTTTGAAATGTTAGATGAAAGTGCTCAGTATAATTCAGAAGCTGAAATTCAAAAGGGGAAACTTTCAGGAAAGAAGTATAGCTTTGAGTCATGCAAGTCATAGGAAATTATGCAGAAAATGGTTCCCTTTTGAACAGTTATAGAAATAACTTCTTTGGGAAGTCATAGATCAGCCTTCAATTTTCTCTGTATTCTCTCTTATTTTGTCACCTACCTCAGTATAATTTCTGTCAGCATGCAGAAAAGGGCACCCCAAATGTGGAGCAAACCTGCCCACTGTAATTGGGTTCTGCCATCTTCCATGTAAAGACAAATTATGCTCTTATTGTGTAAGACCTTCAATGGAAAAGAACTGTAATAGAATTAGTATGCAATAGAGAGATGAGAAAGATTATAGTTTTCAAATGAAGCATCCAAAGTTACCCAACCCTTCATGAGTGAATGCCCAGCCAAACAGGGTTGGCCCAAAGTGGGGCCACTGAGGCCCAAAAGCCTGTCACAAGTCTTCAAAGGTACCTTCTGGAGGGTACCCATAGGAAAGGGGCAGAAGAGACCTGATAAGTCTGGGATGAAAGGAGGAAAATCAAAATACAGGTCAAGATAAAGTCTGTCTTGTCAGCCTTCCCATGGTCTCTCACCCACTTCTCTGTCTCTTTCAAGTGTCTCCTTCCCTGTTCCCCAAATCCCTGGTGCAAGTTCCAGATCGAGAATCAAGTGTGGCTTCTTCTTCATGGGTTTCTCTGCTCCCTGTGCCTCTTACAAGTCTTCCTCTATACATTTTCCCAGACTTCTCTCCCAGGTCCTATTTAGCTTCTCATGGCTCTGAAGGTCCACTCTTTCTTAGGTGGGGTAGGGAAGCTGGAACCTCCTGTCTCTTTTAAAAATATTTATTTATTTATGCACACAAGAACTGAGGTACAGGCCAGAGGTGCAGGGGGTGAGAGAATTCACCAGAGACAGAGCGGAGAACAGAACAGGCAGACTGTCTGAAATATACTGCCGAGGGGAGCAGCTGGCGAGGCAGGAGAGGTCTGCTGCGCCATGTGGGTCAGCTTCCTGGCTGGGGATCAAACCTGTGCTGCTGTGCTGCGGATGCTTCATAGTGTGGTGCTTAACCCCCTGCACCACCAGGGAGGCCCCTGAAATCTTCTCTTTCTATGTGATGTTCTACAAAGATTACTCCTGGGAATATGTGTGCAGACTGGACTCATGAGAGATCTGTCTGCCAGGGGCCCAGAGAAGCAGGCACTATTCAGACCTCTCTGTCTGGGTGTTGGTTCTCGGGAAACTTTTGGCACATTCCCTCTGGCTGCCTTGATTTATCTTTGGGTGCACTGATAAAGTGGCAATAACACTGCCTGCTTCAAAGAGGAGTCAAAAGACACCGTATATGACCTTGCCTAAAGTCTGGGAGAAGAGCGTTTTTTGAGTGCCTCTGTTCCTGTCCTCATTAATGTTATTGTAGTTACAGGTAGGGACTTTAACTTACTTTACGGTCCTCTGGAGTAGCTGTTTTTATGAGAACAGGTTGTTTTTAACATTTATTCTGATGTAAGGGGACAAAAAATCCCCACCCCCATGCTTCAATCTAAATAAGAACTATCGGGCCTCCCTGGTGGCGCAGTGGGTTAAGCAACGCACTATGAAGCAAACCGCAGTCACTGCAGCACAAGTTCAATCCCTGCTGCTGGCCAGAGAGGGGACCCACATGGCGCAGCAGACCTCTCTTGCTGTGCCCGCTGCTCCCCTCAGCGGTGTACTTCCGTAGATCTGCCTGTTCTGCTCCCCGCTCTCTGTGGTGAATCCTCTCACCCCCCCACACCTCTGGCCTGTACCCCAGTGCTTGTATGCATAAATAAATAAATCTTAAAAAAAAATAAATAAGAACTATCTTCTAGTTCTACATAAGCACTATCTTGAAACTTTCTATAAATGTTTTTGATAATTTAACATTCTGTGTATCTTTTAAACTTCCACTTTCTAGCACTTGTTTTTTTTTTATTTTTTTAAAGTCCACCCTGCTATAACACTTTTTCTTTTTTTTTTAAAGATTTATTTATTTATGCATGTAAATAAATAAAGATTTATTTATTTATTTATTTATGCAGGCCAGAGGTGGGGAGGGGGTGAGAAGATTCACCAGGTACAGAGTGGGGAGCAGAACAGGCAGATGGACTGAAATACACTGCTGAGAGGAGCAGCGGGTGAGGCAGGAGAGGTCTGCTGCACCATGTGGGTCACCACCCTAGCGGGTGGCAGGGATTGACCTCAAGCTACAGTTCTTGCCCCATAAGCACTTGTTATAATGGAAACTTCAGTGGCTAAACTGTGGACTCCAGTGAGATATATTGTGGCACTGAAGATCAGCCTTTTTTTTTTTTTTTAAAGATTTATTTATGCATACAAGAACTGGGGTTCAGGCCAGAGGTATGGGGGGATGAGAAGATTCACCAGAGACAGAGCCAGGAACAGAACAGGGAGATCAACAGAAATACACTGCCGAGGGCAGCAGCGGGCAAGGCAGGAGAGGTCTGCCGCGCCATGTGGATCACTTCCTTGGCCAGCAGCAGGGATCGAACTCATGCTGCAGTGACTGCGATCTGCTTCATAGTGCGTTGCTTAGCCCACTGCGCCACTAGGAAGGCCCCGATCAGCCTTTTTTTAAAGATTTATTTATTTATGCACCCAAGAACTGGGGTACAGCCCAGAGGTGAGAGGGGTGAGAGGGTTCACCAGAGACAGAGTGGGGAGCAGAACAGGCAGTTTGAGTGAAATACACTGCTGAGGGGAGCAACTAGAGAGACAGGAGAGGTCTGCTATGCCATGTGTGTCCCCTCCCTGGCTGGGGATAGAACTGGCGCTACAGTTGCTGCAAATAGGTTGATAGTGCTGTCAAGCCCCTGGGTAGCCCCTGGTTCTTATTCAAAGAATGAAGCTGCAGCAAAGGGCGTATGCAAATTTGCAAAGCAAATTTTACCAGATTGTTTTAGGTCTGATCAGATGGGGGTCTCCCCCCACAGACCCCCCCAGAATAATTTAGAGATTTTGTTTTCTCTTTGTGCTTTAAACTGTGGCAATAATAAATGCAAACAAGCGTTCAACCATGGATAACGCTTTGCTGCTCTATCGAAGTCACCGAGTGTGTGCATTTTGCTTGGAGAATTGCACACTTTGCAGCAGGTACTTGCACATTTATACCCGTGCACAGCCTTAATGGTAAACATTTGAGTCTGGTTGCAAAGAATTTGCTCAGTGTGAAATCTGTTTCTAACACAATGGTTAGATTGAAAGGAGTTTCATTACATGGCTGGGCATTTCTTCTTTCTTTGGGGAATAGAAAAGGTGCATGCAATACTTTCCAGTTTAAAGTTACCACAAAACTTCATAATCTTAACCTCAAAATCTGCTCCTAAATTTATACAGAGAACCAGAGGCCTTGAGCTGGCTTCAACTGCCTGTTTGATGTTGGGTATATTCCAAAAAGTCAGGGAGAGTTCAAAGCAGGGCCAGGGGCAACGCCAAACTTTCATCCACACGTCCCTTTTCTTTCCCTCTTTACTCTCTCTGTTCCCTGGTATGAACTACAGTCTATATCCATTTCAATAAACCTAGATACTGTATATTCTAGAATGGGGAAAGTTTGTTTCCTCATTCATACTGACAGGCCCTTTGGTCAGAAAACGTCCCTCAACAGATGTCGGAGAAGTGGTCATAACCCAGAAGGATATCTATTACAACTTTCAAGGCTGTTTAGTTCTACCTCTCTCAGTTCCACTGGATAATGTTTAATTCCCTGCCCTCTTTTTTTTCTCCAAAAGCCCCTTTTGAGGGTTTAGGACACAGAAGAAGTAGTTATGACTTCAGATAATTTGCTGACTTTGCTTTTGCCTTGGTCACCCTTTTCCATAAAGAAATAAAGAGAGAACATAAAGGACGATTATGATGCAGTACCAACAATAAAACAAGAATGAGTCCTTTAATTTATTATTTAAGGTACTGTATTTGGAAATGGGATAATGTCTTTTTTTTTTTTTTTTTCAGTCTAAGCCTTCTGGATGTTATTTCAGTCAGATCACATTGTTGGAAGAGAGTTTTAGATTATTTTTACTCTGGTTGATGAATACATCTGCCGGTATTGACAAGAACTGAGTTGTACCCTGACTTTGAGGAGTCAGAAATCAATTACTGCCTCAGCACTGACCTAGTCTAAAATTTATTTTCAATCAAATGGGCCACTCACCATAATGGCTTTCAAGTGAAAATTCCCACTAATGCCACAAGCATTGCCCATATGCAAATATAACTGGAGTTTTAATCCTGTATGGTAGTGATTTTTAAAAAAGAGTTATTTATGCATTCAAGAACTGGGGTACAGGCCAGAGGCACAGGGAGGAGAGGATTCACCAGAGACAGAGTGGGGAGCAGAACAGGCAGATCAACTGAAACACACTGCTAAGGGGAGCAGCGGGTGAGACAGGAGAGATCTTATGCGCAATTTGGGTCAGCTCCCCAGCCAGTGGCAGGGATGAACTTGTGCTGCAGTGGCTGCAGTTTTTGCTTCATAGTGCGTTGCTTATCAAAGTTTCTTACATGCTAGAGTATGTTTTGTCTTGATGTGATGGATGGCAGGACCTATTTAGAGAAGGCAGGACTGGGGGGGCCCATGGTGCCTCTTACCCTGCTCTCTAACAGTGGCATCCTTCCCCCCAACTCTATCCCCCTTCAGTAGAGCAGGCTCTGTTTCTCTGCTCTGGGAAACCCAGAGACGCACTGGTTAGTGTCTCCTTCGAGGAAAGACTTGATGCCCAGCTGCAGAGAGTGTTTAGTAGAAAATCTTCAACTGTCAGCTGTCAGGGTCACTTTCGTTGCAATTTTTGGGAGCCTCCATCACACTTCAGCTTCTCCTCTGGCCATTCTTTCTTCATGGCTTCCTTTCACAGGTGTTAGTCCTTCATAACAATTTTTATACCCCAACTCCATCTCAGCACCTGTTCCTGGGAAGTCTAACCTGAACAACTTACTCCAGCCTTTGGCTCACTTGTGAGACTCTTTACCTTTGTACGTGACTATTCATCAAATGAACTTACCGCATTTATTTTGTTGAAGCTTTGCAACAGTTAATTCTGATTATTAAAAGTCAATTTTAGAGAAAACTGACAACTCCAAACGCAGGCCAAGCATCATCCTCTCACTGGAGTGGCTGGTTACTGCCTTTCTCATTGTTTCTTGGGTCTTATTTATGTATTTGGCTGAAATAGGATTTGTTTCTATGAAATCACTGCATCAATGAATAATGCACAAATTGCTGATTTTCTTTCTTTCATATTTGAACACCATTCTAGTGGTTTGGACCTTCAAATGCCCTGGAGAGAAAAATTGCTTCGGATGACATATGGGGGCTCATACTTCTCTCTGGAATTTTGCCCCCTCAGCTCCTAGGTGCCTTGGTATCTCTCTAATGCCATCAAACAGCCTCTTCTCCTCCCTTTCCACTTTTCCCACTTGTTCCTAGGGGAGTGTTGGTCTGTTATAAATTAATCTGCCACAGTTGGAAGCAGAATTGCCAGGAATCACCTTCTCTCCAACTCATTAATCTTAACCAACAGAATTGATTTGAAAGAGTAGATGTTATCTGTAGCGGCAGGATGGGAGCAGCACTGGAGGCAGGTTTCCGGATCAGACGGGTGAAGGAAGGAGAGTCTTGGAGCCCTTGGTGGCTTCTATGCTTTATTTAGTAGAGGTGGCCAGGTACATGGCAGGCAGGGGTGCCGGGGGGCCGGAAGGCTGGCAGGCCTCCCAGCCCCCAGCCCATCTCACCCTCTCTCTCTCTGCTGCTGCTCATCAGTCGGTCAGTCAGTCCTCGTAGTTCTGTCTGTTGGTGCTCGCAGTTCTCACAGTTCTGTCTGTTGGTCGATCCTCACAGTTCTGGCGTCCTCATGACGCCGCCCATTTATGCCCGTGTCCAACTCAGGTGCGCCCACTTGCGCATGCCCACCCTGGAATGCTCGCAGCACCGCAGGTGTCCATCATCAGTGGTGGGAGGGTGGAAAGACCTGATCAACATTTACCCTACATTATCTTTCTGTAAAGAAGAAGGGGAACTCAGATTAAGTTTATTAGCGAAAAAAATAAGATTGAGAAGGTTCTGGCGAAGCATGCGTTGTTTTTTCCATAGGAAGGGTAGTCTTTAGATTTATCCTTAATTAGGAAAACATGATTTTCACTTCCATAAACATATTCAAATTTTAGTTGTTCCTGTTAATAGTTTTCATTTCCTTTTGTTAGTTTTCTGATTCCACCACTTCACCTACACTTAACTGAAAGCTGTAAGTTAAAATTTTAAGAATTGAAAAACTCATCTTTATGCTGAAAAACTAAACAAAACTTTAATCTCCAGTTAACTCTCAGCTATTTTCAATGACACATAGGGTGATTTTATATTCACGATTCAAATTATAAAAATAATAATTATTATTTTTAAAAGATTTATTTTATTTATTTATGCATACAAGAGCTGGAGTACAGGCCAGAGGTGCGGGGGTAAAAGGATTCACCAGGGACAGAGTGGGGAGTAGAATAGGCAGATCTACTGAAATACACTGCTGAGGGGAGCAGCGGGTGAGGTAGGAGAGGTCTGCTGCGTCATGTGGGTCCCCTCCCTGGCTGGGGATCAAACGCATGCTGCAGTGGCCTTTCATAGCTTCATAGTGCTGCGCCTTAACTCTTATGCCACTAGGGAGGCACAAATTATGAATAAAAATTTAATCTTTCGCTTTACATATATTTTGCTTGTTAAACATCTACCTATATTTTACTTAAGCAAATATATTGACTTTTAAATCTATATTTCTTCATCAAAAAACTTTCCCTTGTTGCTGTGTGTGTTAGAGTTTACATGTGCTTTTCAGATGTATACATTGTTTATCAGGGCCATGACATTCTATGATCTTCTAGAAAATACCCCATACCAATTAATTACAGTAATTGTAATATTGATGTTTCAGCTGCAAATACAGTTAACTTTTTTTTAAACTTTTTTTCTCATCTCAGTCTAATTAGATAATAACAATGCATTGAGTCTCCATGGTACTTATTTCATATTAACATTTTTTCAGCGCCCTCACCCCCACAGTGCTAAACCCTTGATGGCTAGTTGCTAAAGATCACCACCATCAAGATAGAGGGATGAGACAATGCTCAAAAGGGAAAAACAAACAATAAAGCAAAGAAAGAGGCCGCTTTTCCAGTCAGATTAGGGCAGAATTCAGGTCTGTTGAGGGATGCTGCTGGAAGAATGACCTCTACCTGCTGGGGTTTGCTGCCTTTGAGAAAGAGTCAGAACAAAAGTGATCAGGTTAGATGCTTTTCTTTTTTTTTTTTTTTAAAGATTTATCTATTTATGCACACAAGCACCGGGGCACAGGCCAGAGGTGTGGGGGGGCGAGAGGATTCACCACAGAGAGCGGGGAGCAGAACAGGCAGATCAACAGAAGCACACTGCTGAGGGGAGCAG
>JAGFMF010011860.1:3560301-3584606 GCA_019455555.1 Galemys pyrenaicus
TGAGGGGAGCAGCGGGCACAGCAGGAGAGGTCTGCCGTGCCATGTGGGTCCCCTCCCTGGCCAGCAGCAGGGATCGAACTCGTGCTGCAGTGGCTGCGGCCTGCCTCACAGTGCGTTGCTTAACCCACTGCGCCACCAGGGAGGCCCTGAAGTTCACTTTCAACCTAAAATTCTAACACCTTTGCTAGTCATTCATAAATGACTGTGACAATGCACCAGGACACAGATCTTAGAAGCCCAGGGCTCATACTAATGAAGAATGAAAGTGTGAGTTACCCAAGGATTGTCCATAGAGGCTTAATAGCCTATGGAGGGCCCTCCCTGGTGGCGCAGTGGGTTAAGCAACGCACTATGAAGCAAACCGCAGCTACTGCAGCACGAGTTCGATCCCTGCTGCTGGCCGGGGAGGGGACCCACATGGCATAGCAGACCTCTCCTGCCTCATCCACTGTTCCCCTCAGCAGTGTGTTTCAGTTGATCTGCCTGTTCTGCTCCCCACTCTGTCTCCAGTGGATCTGCTCACCCCCCCCCCCCCCCCNCCCCATCTCTGGCCTGTACCACAGTGCTTGTATGCATAAATAAATAAATCTTTAAAAAAAAAAAAAAAGAAACTTAGTAGACTACGGAGTCAACTCTAAACATGCAAAGCAGCCCCGAGGATTGGGTCAAGTGCCCATGTACTTGGGGAAAGATAATTTTGCTTTCCCTACATGAGGCAATCATTTGTAAGCCATATGTGTTACGACTGCTTTTAAAGCAGCAGTTGCTGTAATAAAACATTCAACTTATGGGAAATTTCAGCCATCTCTCTGCATAGTTCTTTCATTCCCAGTGGGGTTTGACTGGGGCCTTCAGAAAGGAGGAAATTTTCATAGCAGTAGTCGTTTCAAACCAAGCTGTTAGAACATAGTCATGAATGAGGTTGGGGTGAGAAGCAGAAAAGAACAAGATGAATTTATAATTTCAATGCCTTCAATTCTTTCTTTTTTTTTTTTTTCTAAGATTTATTTTTTTTATGCATATAAGAGCTGGGGTACAGGCCAGAGTAGTGGGAGGTGAGAGGTTTCACCAGAGACAGAGTAGGGAGCAGAACAGACAGAAATGCACTGCTGAGGGTAGCAGCAGGCAAGGCAGGAGAGGTCTGCTGCACCATGTGGGTCGTCTCCCTGGCTGGGGATCGAACTTGCACTGCTGTGCCACAGATGCTTCACAGCGAGGTGCTCAATCTGCTGCGGCACCAAGGAGGCCCTCAATGCCTTCAATTCTTAAAGTGTGCTTTTGAGCATATATTTTTTTTCTGGACATCGACTTATCTAGGTCCCACAAATCTTGTTGTGTGCTCATGGGCCGTGAAACACACTGGAATGGCTTTTTCTGGACAATTCAGACTCTTATTAAGGGGGTTACTGTTGCCTGTGCAATTTGCAATTGTCTGCCAGAGGCGATCATGAATAGACTATTTTTCTGTTTCAGCATATCTGTGAGGGGATATGTAAAAATATAATCTCTTAAATTCCTGGGTCAAGATGCTCTTTCATTTTGCAAGCACTTGCTGTATGTTAAATGTGGGACAAATTAAAATTTGGTGGTGTGTCATATAAACCACATGCTTCTTCTGGAACCTATTCAGCATGTTAAAATGACAAAGAGCATGGGGCTAGTATCAATATTTACTCAAGGAACATTTATTGAGCACATATCATACGCTGGTTGATAAATAAACACAATCCTTACTGTCGAACAACTCAATGCTACTAGAGAGCCCAACATGTGTAAATGACAAAAGACAGTGAAAGGTACTTAGAATTGTATCGATTCAGTATGATAAGCTATTCTTTTTGCTCTTGCAAGCGGAAGCAGTAACAGGAGCAAAGACTGTTGGGAGGTGTGACCATGTGTGACTTCTTTAGCATTTTTATCATCAGGGATCTACTTAAAAGGCAGATCCTTATTGAATATTTCTGGGGAGGGACCCATGATCCTGCCTTTTTTTTTTTTTTTTAAAGATTTTACGTATTTATTAAAAATATTTATTTATGCATACAAGAACTGGGATACAAGCCAGAGGTGCAGGAGGTGTGAGAAGTCAGAAGAGACAGAGGGGGAGCAGAACAAGCAGATCTACTGAAATATACTGCAGGGAAGCAGCAGGTAAGGCAGGAGAGGTCTGCTGTACCATGTGGGTCCCCTCCCTAGGTGTCTTGAACTTGTGCTGCAGTGGCTGCAGATAGCTCCACAGTGCTGCGCCTTAAGCCCTTGTGCCACCAGGGAGGCTCCTATTTATTTTTGCATAAAAAAATCTGGGGTGTAGGCCAGAGTTGTGTATTTAGGGGGGTTATGTGTGAGAGGATTCACCAGAGACAGAGCAGAACTGGTGGGGAGCAGAACAGGTGGATCTACTGAAACACACTGATGAGGGGAGCAACAGATGAGACAGGAGAGGTCTGCTGTGCCACGTGTGTCACCTACTTGGCCGGGGCTCGAACTCAGGCCATTGCGGTAATAGTGCTGAGACTTAACCCATAGGCCACCAGAAAGGTACCCGATTCTGCATTTCTTATAAGCCCCTGAATGATGCTGATGCTGATGGTCTGCATACACTGGGTGTAACAAGGAACAACAGCATGTGAGCATAAGATTTGTGATGTGGAGTGACAGGATCCAGGCTGTGAAGGTGAAGCTGACCAGGTAGGTAATGCCTTTGGGGTAAGGACACCCGAGTTCTATTTTTGCCTTTACAGTTATCGCTCCTTATCCCTGGACATCATTTCAGAGGGCTGTTAATTATGTCAGTCATCTTGAACTCCTTTGAATTCCCTGGTTAAGCGGTATCGTGGAACAACTGTACACATTGTTGTGCTTGGGGTGGGGGTCAGAAGGTGCTAAGAGAAATGACTAAAACAAACACTCTGTGGTGTCAAGATACAAAGCAGATGGCCTGTGTCCTGGCACACTTGACACAGTGCCCAAATCTGCTGCAACAACTGTTCATACTCCACGCACTCATTCGACCCTATGCCTCCCTCTCTTGCTAAGTACTGGGGTCTCAGGAGGGGTTCGGTGGGGGACGGTAAGGATGGGAAAGTGACTATTTTGACCTGCATATGAACCCAGCTTTGGAAAGCCATTTTTTTTTAGCCAGAGGATTCTGAGGCAGAGGAAAAGAAAAAGCAGCATATGGGTTATATGCAGGATTTGAATAATCGTAGAACGAGAGTTCAATATAGAGGACTGATGAGGTGTCACAGAAATGTGAAGAGATGACTTACAGAGCTGTGGGCAAGCACAGTCTAAATGTGGCCCTTCCGAGTGGTATTGGAAGTGCTGAAACCGGTTGTCCAGATAAGACCTAGTGGGATCGAGACGTGGCCCAGCGTAGCATCTTGGAAGAATGACAACTTGTTAGTTTGTGCCGTACTTGACCCAACCTACAATCTCAGAAGAATTAGTGGCACCTAAATGAATAAGATGGCTCCTTTAAATTATTATTGTTTGGCTTTCAGCCTGACTAAGATGGAAAGGACTTGAACGTTTGCCAGAAAATGCTAGTTGATGGGAAGAGAAATGTGAAAGTGTTTGGGATTCTCCCTACCCACTACTCCTTGCAGAAGAAATAAAACAAGAGTGTCAAAGGAATAAAGACTGACATTTTTTTTTAAAAGATTTATTTATTTATGCATACAATCACTGGGGTACAAGCCAGAGGTGCCGGTGGTGAGAGGATTCACCAGAGACAGAGTGGGGAATAGAAGAGGCAGACTGACTGAAGTATACTGCTGAGGGGAGCAGCAGGCGAGGCAGGAGAGATCTGCCCCACCATGTGGGTCCCCTCCCTGGCTGGGGTCAGGGATCGAACTCATGCTGCAGTGGCTGTGGTCTGCTTCATAGTGCATTGCTTAACTCACTGCACCACCAGGGAGGCTCAAGACTGAAATTCTTTACCTTGTGAGAGGCTTCTCATTTATCTATTAAATATAGCAACTTTGGGCCAGGTAGTTTTCAGTGGTCTTTCCACTTAATCCTAAAACAGCCTTATGATCAGTTCCCATCACGAATATTTTCATGTACAGTTTAGAAAGTCGCGATCCAGAAAAGTTTAGAGTAGTTTGTCCAAGGTTTCACAGCTCAGAAGCTGCAGGGTCAAATTTCAATACAGTTCTCCTTGGAGCAGTGGTTGTCTATGCAGGGAACATTCCAGTTTGTCTTGACTTACACCCCTAAACTAATGATTTAAGGAGCAAGTCAAGTCCCTGAGCTAGTGTTAGAACTAATGAAGCCCACCATTTCAAGAATGAGGGAAATTCTCAGGGAATTCCTGGAGAAGTTTCTTAATGAGAGGGATGTGACAGTATGAATCCCATAGAGATTTTATCTCTTTAGGAAAAAGAGTAAGATTTGGTAGAGTCCACAGTGTTTGTAAATCCTAAGGGAGCTGTGTATAGCCTTCTCAGAATAGAGAGCTCGTTGTTAGAGAAGTCTTTCCAGAAGCATTAAAATGCTTGGGAAAATTCTTACTGGAAATCTTGAAAATTAAGATCATTCCAAGATAAGGCACATTCTGAAGTCTTCTTTCCCTTTCTGGAAAGGCTCCAAATGGATGTTAAAATAAGGATGAATGAAGCCTGGGCACAAAATATTCTATTTGGAAAAAATTATGATGACTTGTTGGGAAGTAGACCCTGGAGGTGGATGATCCTTCAGGTTATTTGTGGACCAGGGGTGGCTCAGAGATAGTGCAGAGATAGTATAGGGTAGTGACAAATGAACAAATATATATAAAAACAGTGAAGAGAAACCTGAGTTTTAAATTTTCAGTTCAACCACTTAGCAGCAAATGCACTTCAGCCAGTTATTTAAAGTCTCTGAGAATTGATTTCCCCAGGTATAAAAGGTATAAGATTTACTTCTCTTGGGGCCCACTTGATATGATATATGTGTGAAGAGCCTAACACCGTGCCTGGTATCCAGTTGGTACTTACAATCCCGTGCTATAGTACCAGATTATTTATGTCAATTTAAACTTTGAAGTGTGGCAAAGATGCAATGGTTCAAAAAGGATTTAAAAACACGATCATCCATTAAAAACATAAAAGCACCGTAAAAACTAAAGAACCATTTGTTATGATCCTTGAGTTGGGCTGATGTGAGGTGAGGGGGCCGGAGCTGTGAAATGCAGACAGCGGATGATGCATGATGCCTAGGAGGTGCTGTGGGGACTCACACAGAGGCTGGGCCTTGCTGACGAATCTATTTTGATGGGTAACAGCTGTTTTAAGGCTTTAAATTACTGGTGGGCAAGCACGTATCATAAGAAATGAGTTTGAATTTGTTCCACAACACATGGATGCAGGAAATCTCACTTATTTAATTTTTCTAAATAAAATTGAATTTGGCTCCTTGGGAGCCTCTCCCCAGAGCTGGTAATCTGACCATTCTCCATTGTTCGTGGTGGATGTCTTTAATCCCTGGGTTTTGTAATACCTCTCTATATGTAATGTCCCTACCCCCACCCTGAAATTCACATATTGAATCCTAATCCCTAATTGAATCCTAAGGTGATGTTATCAGATGAGGCCCTTGGGAGCTGACTTGGGGTGGAGTCCTCATGAATGGGATTAGTGCTCCAAAGAGACCCTAGAGAGCCATCTCACCCCTTCTGCCACCTGAGGACACAATGAAGGGAACTGGCACTGGACACTGAATCTTCCTCTGCCTTGATCTTCAGAGTCCCAGGTTTGAGAACTGTGAGAAACGACGTCCAGTTTTTATAAGCCCCCTATCAGTGGCACTCTGGACTAGCAGCCTGAAGAGGCAGACACTTCTCAAAGATTGTTAGTAACCTGGAATCTTGGGCCCCACCCAGAGCTACTGAATCAAAATTTGCATCTTAACAAGTGGCATGGGAGGTTCAGAAGCATTTTATAGCTTGGGAAGTCCTACTGGGAGGCCTATGCTGCCCTGAACATGTAAGGGAGCCTATGGCTTGTCAGGTCTGCATGATCATTGCTGTACCCATGAGTGTGCTGTACTCATACTCATTGCTGTACCCATGAGTGTGTACTGGTGGAGGACGCCGTGCTCACACTCACTGTCACACTCATGAGTGTGTACTTGTGGAATACGCCGTGCTCACGCTCACTGTCGCACTCATGAGTGTGTACTCGTGGAGGAGGCCGTGCTCACGCTCACTGTCGCACTCATGAGTGTGTACTCGTGAAGGAGGCCATGCTCATGCTCACTGCCGCACTCATGGGTGTGTACTCGTGGAGTAGGCCATGCTCACGCTCACTGCCACACTCATGGGTGTGTACTCGTGGAGGAGGCCGTGCTCACGCTCACTGTCGCACTCATGGGTGTGTAGTCGTGCTGTGCTTATGCTCATTGCTGTACTCATGAGTATGCTGTACTCAAGCTCGTGATCACACAAGTACTCACAGTCCAGTCTTGTACGGAGGCTGGCATTTTCACTTCCTCTGGCATTGAGTTGTCCCAGTGGACGTTCTGTCACTGAGAACTTGGGCGGGCAGGTGCCTGGCACTTTCAAGACACTAGCAAACGTTTCCCATCCCCAAGAACTACCATACTTTATTTTTTTTTAAGATTTACTTATTTATGAATACAAGAACTGGGGTGTAGGCCTGGGGCGTGGGGGTTGAGAGGAGGCACAAGAGACAGAGTGGGGAACAGAACAAGAAGACTGACTGAGATACACTGCTGAGGGTAGTAATGAGCGAGGCAGGAGAGGTCTGCTGCGCCATGTGGGTCAGCTCCCTGGCCGGGGATCGAACTCTTGCTGCAGTGGCTGAGGATAGCTTCATGGCTGTGACTTAACACCTAGTGCCACCAGGGAGCCCCAGAACTGCTATACTTTAGACTCTTGGGGCCAGTGATCTCCTTCCCTGTCACTACTCTTGTTCCTTTGGAAGCAAAAGTTCTCAGATGAGGTTCTATAGACAGCTTTCCCAGACACCTGCAAGCCATGTGTCTTTTCTGCAGGTTCCAGGAAATGCTCTTGGGTATAGTTGGCTAATGTCTCCTTTCAGGAGGAAGCCATTTCTAGCAAGACAGGTGGAGACGGCAACTAATCTACAACATGGAGAGACACTAGACAGAATGAGTCCTCATCCAGGCTCAGGGTAGACCAGCGAGATGGGGGGATGGCGGACTTGGGGGTGGGGGTGGAGGGCTGCGAGGTGGGTGGTAGGATAGACCTTACTGTGTTTTTGTCCTAGGAATAATCCAGGTGTGTATGGGCCACTAAAACTCTTTCTCAGGGCCTGAGCAATGACTGTATTTCCCAACTCAGTATTAAATACTATCTAGCGCACAATTTAAACAACATTTGGATGTTTTCTTTTTTGCAGAACAGACAACTAAGAGTTTCCAGTTACGGTGAAATGGCAACAGAAAATTTGTATTAAGACTGATCCGGGAAATTAAAATCTGAGTCTTTTCTGGGGTAGGTAATTGATGTTTTGAGAAAAATAATTTGATTAGAATGACTAATCCAGTTTTATTGTAACTGAAGATAACAAAACAGATGCTGTCACTCTAGTGTTTAACTGTCTAATCTTTCCAGAATTCATTCATGTGACGAGGTAGCTCATCTTATTTTTTTTTTTTTTTTGGTAGCTCATCTTAAAGGAGAAGGAAAAATGTCTCTAAAAAAGTTAGCATGAAATAAGTTTCAGGATAAATATTCATTAGGTTCAAGGTTTCATTCTTTTTTTAAATTATTTTTGCAAGTGAAGGTAAGAGCTAAAAAATCTGCTTGAGCTGAATCTCAGGTGAGTTGTTCTGGGATCGCCCTGTTCTAATCTCTGCTACTGCCCTTTTCTTCCTGTAATTAGAATCACTGCCTATATCACTATTAGTTAAGGAGACCTAATATTTAGATAGATCTGTTTTTAAATCATTGTTAAATTGGGTGCAATCAGGTTCTTCTGTGAGCTCATGAGTCTTTAGACCCAGGGTGAAGGCTGTTTCTCATTTAAACATTGTCAAACCAAGAAGAATGATTCGATTGCTCCTGGATTTTGCATATGTCAGCATAGTAGAAGCTTAGTCATGCAAATCCCTATTACTTAGCATGTCCCTAGCCCAGAAATACAGAGCTGTGTTGCCATATTTTATCTGTGTTTGTAGTTGAAAGCATGCCTTCTATTGTGCTTTTAAAGAACAGATGTCAGGACAATGTTTAAAGCACATAACCCGAGTACTGAAAAATGTTTTTTTTTTCTGCCTTGAAAGAAAAAAAAAAAAAAGAACCCACAATAATGAATTCAGTCTGTCAGTTAGTATTTTCAAGGAATATATTAACTGTTGAGGGACTTCTCAACTCTTAACCTTTAAATAATGCCCTCATACTGCCAAAGAAGCCCAAAGCCATTGTGAATTCAGTTTCTTGTAGACACACCAAGACAGCAGTGGACAAGTCAGTCTTTCAAGGATTGAGATGACTTTGGAACTTTGTGTTATGTTCAGATTTATTGAGCAAACAAACATGAGGGGTGTATTTACTTTGAAGACCTAGGTGAGGATGAAGTAGAGGCAGGTGAGGGCTCGGGGAATGTCCATGCAGGAGCGATGAGGGTTGAAGTCCAAGGAAGCACCTTGGGGAGAATGGTAGGTGTGTGGGCCCGAGAAGGAAGGAGGGGTGGCTGAGACCCATGGCCCTGGGTTATGTGTTGAGGACAATTCCGTGCAGGGTGATGATGAAGGGCACTCACCCAGGCAGTGAAATCGTGGGTGGAACACACCCAGTGAAACCAATGGGCAGAGGGCGTCTAAAGGTCTCAGCCCTCTGTGCCCACACCTGGCAACCACTTGCTACATTTGTGTGCCTGTCACGCATGGTATGATTGGAACAGTTCCCGGCAAGGAGAGGTGAGGTTCCTCACCTTATCTCACTAGATAGAGTTTATGGTGGAAAAGAGTGAGTTAAATTGCAGTTAAAAGCATGGAGCTGGAGTAGACATCAGGTTGACTAGAATAGTTCCCTCGTTTTAGAGGAGAGGGGCTAACGCCTGGTTTCAAAGGTGGCTTCTTTCTTAAAAAGATTTATTTATTTATGCATACAAGAACTGGGGTACAGGCCAGAGGTGCTGGGGCTGAGAGGATTCATTAGAGACAGGGTGGGAAACAGAACAGGTAGCTCTACTGAAATGCACTGCTGAGGGGAGCAGCGGGTGAGGGAGGAGAGGTCTGCTGCACCATGTGGGTCCACTCCCTGGCTGGGGATCGAACTTGGGCTGCAGTGGCTGCAGAAGCTCCACAGTGCAGTTCTCAAACCCTTGTGCCACCAAGGAGGCACATATTACAGTTGAGTTAATCAAAAGGTTCCTTAGAAGGTTCTCACATTGCTAATGAACAGCAGGGCCTAGACTTGGGCCAGAGTCAAGTTTAGAAGTTTCTACTATCCTGCACTCCACGGCATTCCTATTTTCTCTCTCCCAACTGCTTTGCAAATTAGCACCCACCCAACTTAGAGGCCCGGAGGAGAGGCAAGGTGTCATCTAATGGGGGTGATGCTGTGAAGAAGCAACATGTTCACCGTCTTAGAGACTCTCCTTCCCAATTTATCTGCATATCGAGTGCTAGGTTTGGGAGAAAAGTCACAAGAGGAGCAGGCACAAATTTGCAGGCCGAATCAAGTGTGACGTCATCGCTCTTTGACAAGTGGTATTTGTGGGATGCCCATGACAATACATCACCACGGAGAGAATTCTGCTCTCCAGAAAACAAAGTAGCAAGATCTCCAGGTACTTCTCACAGTTCTCTTTTTTTTTTTTAAGATTTATTTATTTATGCATACAAGCACTGGGGTACAGGCCAGAGGTGTGGGGGGGTGGTGAGAGGATTCACACAGACAGAGAGGGGAGCAGAACAGGCAGATCAAATGAAGTACACTGCTGAGGGGAGCAGCAGGTGAGGCAGGAGAGGTCTGCTGTGCCATGTGGGTCCCCTCCCTCGCCGGCAGCAGGGATCGAACTCGTGCTGCAGTGGCTGTGGTTTGCTTCATAGTGCGTTGCTTAACCCACTGTGCAACCAGGGAGGCCCACTTCTCACAGTTCTTCATGAATAACTTCTTTTTTGTTTCTGTTGACAGTGGAGTCAAGTTAGTGGTTTCAGGGCCATTGAATGAATCACTGACGAGGCTTGTTTCTGGAGGCAGCTTCATGGGTGCAGGGGGTGTGCAGGACATGGAGTTGTTGGAGGACCCCCCCAGCTCCCCTCTCTGATTTTTTCTCGAAGGAACAATAAATGAGCTGCTGCATGCCCTGTGCTGGGGTGGTACCGTTGCAAGTGAGCGGGGCACTCAAGGCAGTTCCCTGCCCTTAAGAAACTTACGCTCTATGGAGAACCCAAAGCACATATTTGAAGTACTTGGAAATAATTACAAGGTAACTGACACTTTATCCTCCTTTGAGGTAAAAGATCAAAGGGGCTTCGCTCCAAGGGGTCATCATGTTGGTGCCTGTCTGAATTGCCCAAGTACTCTCTGGAGGTATTCGACCGGAGGAGAGGTGGGGCCAGGAGGAGATTTTCGTGGTTCTCGACTCCCCTTCCCTCCCCTGGATCTGTTTCCTCACCAGGAGTCTGGGAATTACAGTGCTGGTTCTCTGACTCACCAGGATGTTGTAAAGTTGATGAGACACGGTCTGTCCCGCACCTTCTACCCTCTGACAAAAAGGCAACTCTAGAGATGAATACAGGGTGTTAATGCTGATTAGAGCAGTTTCGATTTGCATTTCCATATGCCAGACAACCTAATCCACCCTGTCTAAACATGGAAATCCCATAACTCTGCCCAACTCATCACTCCATTAATCCACTTAACCCTCCCAACCCGGGCCAATACATAATCTAAATATTTAATCTTGTCTATTTGTTATCCGCATTTGCCTCATGTTAACTCATGGTCTGAGTCTCCTCTGTTTATCCATTTTAGTGGAATCTGACTTAAACTCAGAGTATCCCAAGAAGGGAGGGAGAGATGTTATCCATTTCCTGCTTTTCTGGCATCCGGTACTAAACTTAGCACATAGTAGGTGTTTACTAAAAGCTAGATGTTGAAGGCCAAGAAGATCCCAGAGTCATTGTTCTTTTTGTTGCACATGTAGCGAGCTCTTTTATTTATTTTCACCACTGAAGAATCCTACTGTTGGAAAGGCTTGCCGCAGTGACCGGCACATAGAAAGAGCTTAATGAGAAGGTGGATGCATGCTTTTTGGTTATAACATCGTAGAATATGAAAAAAGACTGCTCTAGAAGGGAGGGGACCTGCCTGGAGTCTATTTTCAGTTTCGGAATGTGTTGACATATGAGGTTGGTCAAAGTTGCAGGGGCTTAGTGTTCTCACCTGTGACACGGACAGAGAGGGTGAGGGCCACCCCAGCTGCTTGACTTTCATGCTTTGTCTGTGCAGGCCTGAGAGCCCAGGTGTGGGAGAACAGGTGTGGGAGAGGGACCGGGTGGGATCACAAGTCTTGGAATGAAGGCTTCCTCCCCTCCACCATCCCCCAGGGGGATGGGCAGGAAAATGGGTGCCGCCTACTCACTCTTGCTGTCTGTCCTCACAGCCTGGACGCAGGGCTCCAGACATCTGCTCACTCCATCTGCATCAGCTAATGTTTGTACAGTGCCCTGATGCCTGGGCCTGGCGTCACCTGGGGGAGGGCGTGTGCGGAGAGGGCGGGCAGTGGGTCTTGATTATGCCAAAGCCTCCATATGGACTGTATTTTTCCCTGTGCAAACCCCAAGCATGTGGGAGGTAGAAGGAGAGTGAAGGAGAGCCTAATTTATTGCTCAGTCATGTTTATTTTCACTCTTGGCTGGTTTAGGGCATTTTTCTTAACGTATTAGGGTCACAATTTCATCGACTTCAAGGATGCTTGAAAACTCTGTGTGTGTGTGTGTGTGTGTGTGTGTGTGTGTGTGAGTGAGGAGAGGGAGAGAGAGATCTGTGTTAATATGACTTGGGCGCCTCATTTTTTTTCCCCTCTGAACTTTTTCTGGTACAATTTTGATTTTTAACCTAAATAATTAGTATCCTGGCTAAATAATATGATTTTCTTCTCATAGATCACTACATTTGTCACCGTCTTATCATGATTAATTTAATTTGCCGACATCAAAAATTTGGACATGACTTAGCTATTTTTTTTAAAGATTTATTTATTTATGCATACAAGAACTGGGGTACAGGCCAGAGGTGTGTGTGGCGGGGGTGAGAGGATTCACCACAGAGAGCGGGGAGCAGAACATGCAGATCAACAGAAGTACACCACTGAGGGGAGCAGCGGGTGAGGCAAGAGAGGTCTGCTGTGCCATGTGGGTCCCCTCCCCGGCCAGCAGCAGGGATCGAACTCATGCTGCAGTAGCTGCGGTTTGCTTCATAGTGCGTTGCTTAACCCACTGCGCCACCAGGGAGGCCCCAACTTAGCTATTTTGAAAAGAGGCTCCATTTTCCTCCATGACTCTACACTGCTGTAGTCCTCTGTGGCCTCTAGTAATACTAGTACTAGCTGCTCTCTGGTAAGCATTCTGCCAGGCCTGATGCTAAGGAGTCTACGTATCTCGACATAGGAAATATCTCCATTTTATAGATGAGGGAATGAAGGTTCAGAGAGGCTCACGGGGATTAAAACACAGATTTGCTCATCTCCTGCAAATCAGGTCTTACAAAGTTGACTTCAAAGCAGGTTTTGGACAGCTGAGCGCAGGATGAAAACTTGTCTGGGTGGAGAGTGGCAACACTGAGAGGTGAAGTTAAGGCTCTGTGCTCTCGGGAATAAAGGCAGCTTGGAGGAGGGGGAGCACAAGGGGTGGCCTGCTGAAGAGTCTTCGTGTGCCTGTCATCCCGGGCTGTTCCTAGTGGTGGATAAAGTCAACTTCAGGTCTTAGTAAACAGGTATCACTGTTGCTGTGCTCATTTGTCCTTCCTTTTTTTTCAGTTTTAAAGATTTATTTATTTATGCATACAAGAAGTAGGGTAAAGCCCAGAGGTGTGTGTGTGGTGGGGGGAGGGTGAGAGCACTCACTAGAGACAGAGCGGGGAGCAGAACAGGCAGATGGACTGAAATACACTGCTGAGGGCAGAGGCAGGAGAGAGGTCTGCTGTGCCATGTGGGTCCCCTCCCTGGCCGGGGATCAAACTCCTGGTGCAGTGGCTGCCAAAAACTTGATAGCGCTGAGACTTAACCCCTTGCACCACCAGGGAGGTCCCTGATTTGTCTTTCAATCTGAAGAAAACTTACCCTCTGATGGTGCAGCTTTTGCTAGGGTTTGAGTTTATCTCTCCACAACGGTAGGTCCTGGGCTGGGACCATGGTTGCAAAGATGCAGGAGACCTCCTGCCTTCTCGCCACAGCCCACAGCCCACTCACGGCTTCTCAGCGCCTTTGGACTGAGACCAAGTCATCCAACCATGGGTGTGTGGTCCCCATGGTTCTAGGTGAATCTCAGCCTTCACAAGAGCCATAACCCAGTTCTCATCTAAGCACATAGTTTAGATGTGACTGATACATCGAAATAAGTGATTTCAACACAACTTAATGTGACGAGGCCCCTTGGGGGCACAGGTGGGCTAGAGCTGTGAACAATAATCTAATTTTGATTGTGTGTCCTATTTGAAGACCATCAATAGGAACTTGTTCTGACGCCTCGTGGCAATGTTATCTGTGTTAAATTTATAGTCTGTGTATAAAACACTGCCAAATAAAGGTAGTGGTGGGGCTTACTTTTAAAAATCACTTTTTGATGACTGGCAAAGTTGTCAAATTTTCCTAAATCCTGAGCTGTTTTCCTGCCTCCTTCCTTCTTTTCTTCTTCTGCCACTGACCACTTCCTGCATACTGCTTGGAAATAAATAGCAGAAAGGAAAGACAATGTTAGGATACAGCTTTAGGGTGGTAGAGATGTGGCCACAGCAAGGGGGCAGAGTGGACACTTACATTAAAATGATACAGAACCATTTGTTAGTGTGAGACTGAGGGGTTTCCAGAGACCCCAAATTATTAAGGGGTGCACACCTAAAAGAGGGGTCCTGACACAAAAAGGTAACAGCAGACTGTTAGTGAGAAAGACTTGTAATAGAACTGATGTGCATAGAGAGAAAGAAAAAAAAGGATTTTAAATAAAAAACTCTGAAAATTATCATCCCCTTATGGGCAAATGTTCAGCCAGTCTTGGTCCAAAGTGGGGCAGCTGATGCCTTAAAGCTTGGCACAACTCTAAGTTACCTTCTGGCAAGGAATAACAAGAAAGAGGTCAGGCAGATCACAGAGAGCTGGGACAGAGGAAAGACTCAACATTAAAAATATACCAGGGGTCTCCCTGGTGGTGCAAGGGGTTAAGTCGCAAGCTATGAATCACCACAGCCAGTGAAGCAGGAGTTTGATTCACAGCAGGGAGGGAACCCACATGGTGCAGCAGACCTCTTCTGTCTTGCCCACTGCTCCCCACAGCAGTGTATTTCAGTTAGTCCACCTGTTCTGCTCCCCACTCTGTTTCTGGTGAATCCTCTCACCTCCTATGACTCTGGCCTGTACCCCAGCATAAATAAATAAATCTTTAAAAAAATAAAAATATACCATATACTCTATCATGAGATCTGGACGATGGCTGCTAAGGACTGGGAGCACCTCCGCATGTGTCTCTCACCCATGGTGTCCTCCAAGTACCCCTCTGTCTCTTGTCCACTATCTTTTCTCCCCTTCGTTTCACCTCCCTTTGTATATCTATCTTGCTCCTTCCTAGCTGCTCCCCATTCAGGAAGTCCAGTTCATGGCAGGTTGGGACTTGTAATCCAAGGTGACTTCATGTAGGTCAATGTAAGGGGTGGGGCACGTGGCACCTCTTCAGTTCTCCTTTCCGTCCATGGATCCAAATATTTCTTTTTCATTTTTTTAAAGATTTATTTATTCATCAGGGATGCAGGCCAGAGGTGTAGGGAGATTGGAGGATTCACCAGAGACAGAGTGAGGAGCAGAGCAAGTGGAACTACTGAAATGCACTGCTGAAGGAAGCAGCAGGTGAAACAGGAGAAGTCTGCTATGCCATGTGGGTCAGCTCCCTGGCCAGGGATTGAACTCGTGCTGCAGTGACTGTGGATAGCCTCATAGTGCTACGACTTAACCCTTTGTGCCACTAAGGAGGGCCCCCAGATATTTCTTGATATTTGTCTATTACATTTTTCACAGTTGAATTTCATCCAAAAAGGTAAGGATAATTGAACTTTTGGTTACAGAGAATTTACACAGGAGATACTGTTTCATCATCCCTATGTAGACAGTGGCTCCCTAGGGGTGTTATTAAATTGGTTCTAAAACACTGAATGGGAACTCTATTTGGACTATATTTAGATCTTTATTTTGATTTTGCATTTGTGCATAGTTCTGTTGAAAACTTATTCAAAGGAAACTGACCTGTATTTCTTCCCATACAAAGCACACAGAGAGAGTGGGGAAATTAAGAACAGGGCGTGTGATTTAATGAGAGCAGGCTTGGAGTCCACTCCAGTAAGGCTGATTTAAGGAGTGCTATGTAGTAGACATAATAGGTTCTGGACAAATTAATAATTATTTGACTGAATGACACATTTTTCTCCTGAGCACTTCTAACTTGTCCATGAGTGAGAAGTGAAGCAAGACGAAGACAATATTTACCTCCTGGGAATAAAAGTCACACTGGGGACCTCCCTGGTGGCGCAATGGGTTAAGCAACGCACTACTGAGCAAACCGCAGCCGCTGCAGCACGAGTTCGATCCTCCACCAGGGAGGGGACTCACAGGGCACAGTAGATCTCTTCTGTCTCCATGCTACTCCCCTCAGCAGTGTATTTCAGTTAATCTGCCTGTTCTGTTCCCCACTCTGTCTCCAGTGGATTCTCTCACTCCCCACATCTCTGGGCTGTACCCCAGTTCTTGGATGCATAAATAAAAATTTATCTTTTTTTAAAAAAAATAAAAGTCACATTGTGCTTTTGAGATCTCTGGGCCTACACAAAGTCTGCTGAGTTTTGCTTTGGAAAACAGAAATGCATAGTTATGAGTTAGAACCTTACCGCTTTGTATGTCTGTCAACTCAGCAGTTTACTTCTAGAATTTGTACCAGGAAATAGTTGTGGATGTGCCCAAAGTTTCAATTACAAGGATGTCCATCTCAGCATTGTTTATAATAATGAAATTTGGAAAGTACTTAAACATTCAGTAATAGAGTGTTGATTAAATAGGATATGATAAATCCATATCATGTGTTACTACAATATAATTTAAAATGGTGTTGAAGACGTGGAAAAATGGACACTATAATGTCGAGAAGAAAAAGTTTAAAAATGGTATGCACACGATTATATTTTCAATAAAGAATATATTCGCACATAGAAAAAAGACTGTAAATGTATGTGGAAAATGTTAATGGTTGTATTTGCTTTGTCAGATGATGAGTGAAGTCATCTTTGTTTTTAAATGTTTATAATGATCACGTCTTCTTAGTAAAAAAAATACTACTTAAAAAAGCACATAACAAACATGAAATGAGAAGCACCTTTTAGATGAAAACTCAATAGAAGAATGATCCGCTAGTAAAATCACCATTCAACTTGATTGTAATGCAAATGGTGATAAGGTATGAGGAGAGAAGATGGTTGACCTTGGGGCCTCTGTATGCATTAAATCCAGTTTTACGTTGATTTTAAAAAAATACACTACCTAGAAGTAAGTTTTTCTTTTTTATAGCTCTGAGAAGTGTTAAGGGATGAATTCTGCTTTAGCCAGGCAGGGAAATGGTCATGCATGTAACTCTTGCATTATAGCATGTGCAAAAAATGACACATGTAATATGACAAGTGCTAATGGGAAGGACAGAATACTTGTTTGATTTATGTGTTATTTTATTTCCAATGTATGACATACAATCCTAGCAAGAACTTCTACATAGATCTTTTTCTTTAATACATAGAACTTTTTTCTGTTTTTTGTATTTTTTTATTTATATATTTGATATCAATTATAATCCCTATGTATCTGCCTTCAACCCTCTCCCTCCCCCCTCCCCACCAAGTGTCCCTAATTTGTCCTTGTCTTTTTGTTTTTCTACATAGAACTTTTTTCTCTTTTAAAGATTTATTTACTTATGCATACAAGAACTGGGGTACAGGCCAGAGCTGCAAGGGGCGGGAGTGTGTGTGTGAGAGGATTCAATAGAGACAGAGTGGGGAGCAGAACAGGCAGATGGACTGAAACACACTGCTGAGGGGAGCAGCGGGCGAGGCAGGAGAGGTCTGCTGTGCCATGTGGGTCCCCTCGAGTAGCTGCAGTTTGTTTCATAGTGTGTTGCTTCACCCACTGTGCTACCAGGGAGGCCCTCTACATAGAACTTTTTAAAGAAGATCTATCATATGATTTTGATGTTGGGTTTTCATAAAAAAAAAATATTTTGACAAATGTCAACTGCTGAACCAGAAGTGATAAACTCACGTGAGAACCTAACCTACAATTTCTTTTGGTTGGGGGAGTTTCTTCTCTCTCATTGGGGGCTGCTGATAGTATGAGAAGTTCAGAGGCTGACGAATGTTTCCAGTAGGATTGAGAGTGATTATAGCCCACTGCCTGCTCCTCACTCTAGTTAAAATTAGCTTCCCTTGTGGCATAGGGGTTAAGACAGTGCTATCGTGCAATCACCACTGCGGCCTGAGTTTGAACATGGGTCAGGGAGGGGACCCACATGGCACAGCAGACCTCTCCTGCTTTGCCCACTGCTCCCCTCAGCAGTGTATTTCAGTCCATCTGCCTGTTCTGCTTCCCCACTCTGTCTCTGGTGAATCCTCTCACCCCCACACTTCTGACCGGCACCCCAGTTCTTGTATGCACAAATAAATAAATAAAAAAAAATTAGTTGTGATTATTGACCAACTAGATAGATGGGGTTGTGCACTAATAAAATAATTAATATTTTTAGGCCAATTTTGAATTAATGCATGTCAAGGGGGCACCCAGAAACATAGGGTGCATTCTCTAAAGGGTTCTCACTATCCATGTGCACAAAGGTAAAATAGACTCTTAGTGTGAATGATCTTTTTTTTTTAAAGATTTATTTTATTTTTTTTACATATAAGAACTGGGGTGCAGGCCAGGTAAGAGGAGTCACCAGAGACAGACTGGGGAACAGAACGAGCAGATTGACTGAAGTACGCTGCTGAGGGGAGCAGCAGGTAAGACACGATAGGTCTGCTGTGCCATGTGGGTCAGCTGCCTGGCAGGGGATTGAACTCATGCTGTAGTGGCTGCGGATGCTTCATAGTGCTGAGACTTAACCCCTTGCACCGCCAGGGAGGCCCAGTGTAAAAGATCTTTAATAGAATCAGTGGGCATAGCGTGGAAAGAAAAGTGAGGCTGTTCTTAATAATAGTTTCCCAAAAAAAAAAACCCTGAGTTACCCTTCCCCTTCTGAGCCAATGCTCAGCCAAACAGGACTGGGCTGAAGCAGGTGGCTGAGGCCCCATCTTATCACAAGGATAAGGCACCTTCTGGCTGTGTCTAGGGAGTGACACATATTATCTCACTGTTCCCAGAATTACCTCTGAGGGCTAGCTATTCCAGCTGTGTCACTTAATGCCACCATTATGACTAATAACTGTAGTAAGGAGAAATTGAGTCCCTGAAGTGAAGTGTCCAAGGCCATACAGGTAAGGAAAGCTCAGGTGTGTCCGCTGAAAGAGGAGGTTAGGGCTGATGGGCGATTATTTGAGCACTAAAGTCTTAGGAGTCAAAGACATCTTAGAGTAACGGCCCTCAAACTTTATGTGGGTGAAGACCCCGTGTTAATATTAGAGAATTTAATGAGCCTCATGTGATAGTCATTATACTTTTAATTATCTTATTGCTGGAAACTACTTGGTGCAAGTATGGATTTGCAACCTCCTTTGCAATTACCCCTTAGGGACCTGTGGTCTAAGATGTAGGACCCACTGGGGAGGATCAAGGGACCCCAGTTTTTGGTGCCCCACCCAGACACAACATGGAAGATATTCTTGCTTTCAGTTGCCTCTGTTTTTCTCCCCCTCTTTGCTCCAAGTATCTATAATGAGGACTATGAGAACGAGTCCTCTTAGCAAACCTCCTATTTGTATCTAGCCTCCAAGAAAACTCCAGTGGGGTTCCTCACCCCAGATACTCTTGCTCTTGGTTAGGTTCCTGGTGAGATGATTTTCATGGATGAATTTGATCTCATTTGTATTAATAAACTTTGACGGAACCTTTGGGAAGCTGGAACTTGCCAAATTAATCTTTTGAAATAAATTATGCAGAAATAGAAATCAATTTCCAGACCGCAGTACAAATTGTCCCACCCTCCCTCCATCTGTGTCTTCTAAATTTTCCATTATCAGGCATCCTATTTGTATATAACAAAATGGATTTCAAAGGTACACCCGCCTTCCTTTCTCTACTTGGTGTTTGTTTGGTTTGGTTTTATTTTTCCTTTCTGCCATTCTTCTTCCTTGCGGATGCTAATAGAAGCAAGCATGCTAATTATAATGTTTGTGTAAGACCACAGTGGCTGGAGCTAGATTGTCTGCCCTTGGGGTATGCTTGCATCAAACGGGGTAACACTGGAGAACAAGTTTATGGGTTGGTGAATGTTTTGGAAACTGTCTACCAAACTGATCTGTATTGTGTATAAAAACAATAATTTTCCAGGCAGCGCTTTTTGTTGTTGTTATTGTTATTTGTCTGTCAAGCTCAGTAGTGGCTCAGCATGGGCTCCATGTGATAAGAGTAGGGACAGGCTCACCTCTGATACGCTGGCTCTGTGGGAGGCTGGGGGCTTGTGGCACTGACATGATAATCAGAAGTGAAATTTTGCCCGTGTGATATGATACTCTCCCTGGGTGAGGCTGGTTTCTCTCTCTTTGAAGGATAAATTCAGCTCTTTATTCTTGTGCTGTTTATTAGCTCTGCCTGACCTGATTTCCATCACCCAAAATATGGAAACTTGGTGTCTCAAGTTCTGTGACTGAGGAGTCACCATGTCCCGAAATAAACATTATTTCACGAGTCTTATTTTCTTTGACTTATAGCACTTCAGAACAGAACACGTGGCGGGGGAGGGAAGAAAGACATGCTGGAGAACTTACTTTCCAGGCTGTGTTCAGCTACTGAGGGCTCTGCAGGTTAGAGATTTGATGGTCCAGGTCGGGCGTCTGACGCTGGTGTCTGACCCAAGACACACTTCGTGATTCAGCCACAACTCCAAGCTGACTCTGGAGGGCTCCTTGGCTGCCAGGATAGAGGAAACTCAGTCACCCTCACTTGCCTGAGCCCTTCCTCTCTCTCAGCTGTTCTCCATCCCCCTGCGTCTGTGCGGGTGCCTCCCCTGTAGTCTCCGCAGCACTGTTTCCGGGGTGCTGGCTTGCTGGGGCGTGCTCATGCTTGCCCCCCTTGACCTGGTCCTCTTGGACTCCCCATGTCCTTGGTGTGGCTGCTTGTAGGGTCAGAGAAAATGATCAGGTCTTTCCACCCTCCCGCCATTGGTATAATGATGGACACCTGCGGTGCGGTGCACCTGCCTAGGTGGGCATGCGCAAGTGGGTGCACCTGGGTTTGGACACGGGCGTATAAGGGCAGCGTCATGAGAAGGCCAGTGAGAGCAGCAGGCAGGAGAGCAGTAGCAGCAAAGCAGCCAAGAGGGTGAGATGCGTTGGGGGCTGGAGGCCTGTCAGCCTCCTGGCCCCCCCCCACCGGCACCCCTGCCTGTCATGTACCTGGTCACCCCTGACAATAAAAAGCATAAACGCCACCAAGGGCTCCAAGACTCTTTCCTTTACCCCCGACTGCTAGAACCATCCAGAACTTGCTCTGTGCCCTTTCCTGGCACTACACTGCTCTTTTTTTTTTCAAAAGATTTATTTATTTATGCATACAAGAGCTGGGGTACAGGCCAGAGATGCAGGGCATGGGAGGATTCAGAGAGGGGAGCAGAACAGGCGGATCCACTGAAATACACTGCTGAGGGGAGGCAAGAGAGGTCTGCTGAGCCATGTCAGTCCCTTCCCTGGCCGGGGATCGAACGCGCAGGGGCTGTGGAAGCATCACAGTGCTGCGCTCAATCCCTTGCGCCACCAGGGAGGCCCTGGTGTGGCTGCTCTTGTGAGCACAATTGTCATCCCAGTGCCCAGACACCTCTAGGGTTTAGCACTCTGATTGGCAAGTTGTCTCTGCTCATTCTCAAGGTTGTCCCTTCACCTGCTGTAGTGCCAGGAAGGGGTGCATTTCACTCTCTCGGCTACTCTCGTCGCTCTTGTTCCGCTGCTGCTCGTTGGTACTGGCGTCCTCCTGACGCCGCCCATATAAGCCTGTGTCCAAACTCAGGTGCCCTCGCTTGCGCATGCCCACCTAGGCGTGCGTGCAGCACTGCAGGTGTCCATCATTATACCAGTGGCAGGAGGGCAGAAAGACCTGATTTCGCTGACCCTACACCTGCGGTGTTCCAGGAGGCAGCTACTTGATGTTCCCTTGGGTCGGTGCCATGGTCACATGCAGCCTGGGATGCATCCAGAGGCTGTGGTGTGCTGCTGGGAAGGCGCAGTGGCTCAAGGCTTGGGCCCTGGAGCCGAGGCCTGGGCTTCAGCCCCAGCCCTGTTGCTTACTAGCTATGTGGCCTTGGCAGTTAGTGCCCTTGTTACCTCAATCACAAATGGGGGTGATGGTGTAGGGTTGGAGAAAAAGTTAGCAGGCTTTTCTGCCCTCCCACCATTGGTATAATGATGGATACCTGCAGTGCTGCACGCGTGCCTAAGTGGGCATGCGCATGTGGGAGCACCTGGGTTTGGACACAGAAGTATTGGGGCTGTGTCACGAGGATGCCAGGAGCGCAGAAGCCTAGCGGAGAACAAGAGAAGAAAGAAGCAGAAAAGCAGCCGAGAGAGTGAGATGCCCCAGGGGCTGCGCGGCCTGCCAGCTTCCTGCTCTCCCCTCCCCCGGCACCCCTGCCTGCTGTGTACCTGGTTGCCTCTGATGTGGCCTCTAATAATAAAAGCATAAAAGCCACCGAGGGCTCCAGACTCCTTCCTTTACCCCATCTGCCCGAATCATTGAGAACTTGCTCTGTGCCCTTCTGGCACCACAGATGGTTTCTACCTGGATGACTTGTATGTACCTCACAGCGTTGTCCTGAGGATTCAGTGAGTAGATATGGGTCCATCATATGGTAAATCTATGAGACATGTTAGCAATAGGCGTTATTCTGCTCTATGCATGTGTAAGGTTATCAGGTTTTTCCACCCTCCCACCATTAATGCCAATGATGGACACCTGCGGTCCTGTACGCATGCCTAATGGCAGGCACCTCAAGTGGGCTGTGGGCATGCGCAGTGGGTGCACGTATGCAGAGAGACTGGGTATATAAGGCTGACGTCACAGGGACGCGTGGCACTGGAGTACCGCAAAGCATGGTGGAGGCTGACGGAGTACAGTAGACAAATGGAAACGGCTAAGCCAACAAGGAGACTGCTTGAACCAATGAAGAACCTACCCAGTCTGGGCTGGTTGCAAGACAGCATGTTATTGAACATTTTCTCCTACAGTTCGGGCGATTCTTTCTGTTCCTTCAGTAGAAAAACCACCTTTCTTTCCCTCTGTGTTCTCTTTTGGGGTTTACCACAGTTCAGGGATGCAGCTGCTCTTGCTTTCCCCCTCTGGGTCAGCTCTGGCCAGGACCGCAGCCACCAGCCACAAGTGGCGACTGAGCACTTGACATGTGGCCAGCCTGATCCAGGGCAGTGAGTGTAAGATGTGCAATAGGAGGTGAGGAAGCGACTGGAAAATACCTTAGACAGAGACTGATGTTCATTACAGGTTGAAATGATAGGCTGTGGGGCTTCTCTAGTAGCACAAGTGGTTAAGGTGTGGCACTATGAAACTATCCACAGCCACTGTAGCCCAAGTTCAATCCCTGGCCAGGGAGCTGACCCACATGGCACAACAGACCTCTCCTGTCTTGCCTGCTGCTCATCTCAGCAGTGTATTTCAGTAAATTCGCCTGTTCTGTTCCCTACTCTGTCTTTGGTGACTCCTCTCCCCAGCACCTCTGGTCTGCACCCCAAGTCAGTTCAAAATTTTAAAAAATTTGCTTTTAATTTTTCTTAATGTGGCAACGAGGAAAAAGGTTGCATTGTGGTGGACTATATATAAAGTACAGTCGACCACCTGAATCATTTTTAGGTTGACAGTTCATGGCATCTGTGCACACTCCATGAATCACCACCACCCACGGCCACTAGTTTTCCCGCTTTTCAAACTGAAACTTGGTCCACAGTGAACACTAACTCCCCATTCTTCCCTCTCCCGCCTCTCCGGTTGAATCGTAGTTATGATTTTACTTCCTGTTGCTATGAATTTGCCAACTTTCGGTCTCTCCTATAAGTAGAATCACACACACACACTATATATATATATATATATATATATATATAGTGACTGACTTATTTTACTGAGCATAATGTCCTCAAGGTTTATTCATGTTGTAGCAGGTAGCAGAATTTTATTCCTCTTAATAATATTCCTGTGTATATGATATCTTTTAAAAAAGATTTATTTATGCATACAAGAGCTGGGGTACAGGCCAGAGGTACTGGAGGTGAGAGGGTCCACCAGAGACAGAGTGGGGAGCAGAACAGGCAGACTGACTAAAACACACTGCTGAGGGGAGTAGCGGGCGAGGCAGGAGAGGTCTGCCGCACCATGTGGGTCCCCTCCCTGGTCAGGGATCAGGGGTCATTGGCTGTGGATAGATTTATAGTGGTGCGCCTTAACCCCTTGCACCACCAGGGATGCCTTGATATCTTTTATTTTACCTTGGCATTGAGTTCTTTCTACCTTTTGGTTATTATGATAATGCAAGAATTTTAAGTGCCAATATGAGGTCCATTCTATTTCTATTGGGGATCGTTGGGCTAGGGTGTCAATAAATTGCCAAAGGGTGATATTAGGTGGCTTCCCAGAAGTGCTTTGTCAAACTGCCCTTGCTTGCTGTTGGGGCTGCTGCTGAAGCAGCTGGACAGCCACTTGTCTCGTCTCCTTCCTCGCTTTCCCTGGAGTCCAGGATTCTCTCTGCGCTATTGCTTCCCTTAGGTGCCGATCCTGTGTTTGCCTTTACCTGCCCCAGCTTAGGTTACTGTGGAAATTCTTCTCAAGAAGCCCTGAATCTGGGCCTCCCTGGTGGCGCAGTGGGTTAAGCAACGCACTATGAAGCAAACTACAGCCACTGCAGCACGAGTTCGATCCCTGCTGCCGGCCAGGGAGGGG
>JAGFMF010011860.1:3584656-3594909 GCA_019455555.1 Galemys pyrenaicus
CCTGCTGTGCCCGCTGCTCCCCTCAGCAGTGTACTTCCGTTGATCTGCCTGTTCTGCTCCCCGCTCTCTGTGGTGAATCCTCTCACCCCCCCACCACACACCTCTGGCCTGTCCCCCAGTGCTTATATGCATAAATAAATAAATCTTTAAAAAAAAAAAAAAAAGAAGCCCTGAATCTCACTACAAGTACCCTGGAGTCCCGGGCAGAAGGCAGCAGGTGGCAAGGTTTCTATCTTCCTTCCCAGAATCAGAGTGGGGCAGGGCTGTGTTTGGGGTGTGAGGCAACAGGGCAGAGTTTATTCTGCATCTCCTGGCTACTCAGACATAGTGGAGGAATGTGGTCTTCCCAAGCATGAAGCTGGGACGCATAGGGGACTTCGGAACTGGAATATGATCTCTTTAGAGGGTAAGTCACCCAAAGGGATATACATTTTTTTTTTTAAACATAAAGCAGGATCACATTGGGGTGAGTTTCTTTGGTTTCTGAAAACACTTCTGAACCCACTTTGGAAGCAGTTAAATGTGGTCAGAGCTACGTGGGTAGCCGACCCTCCTTCATAATTGTGTGGATGAGGACAGAAATAATGATTTGGTCTGACAAATCCTGTTTCAGGGACTTTAGCAAATCCTTTTAGATAAACATTCTTGGCCTTCCCCTCCCCCTTAACATTTCTAATATGGCATGCTTCTCATGAGTTTCTTGAACTCTTTAGATATTTTTATTTGTCCAGAATCAGTAAAAAGGATTTGGCCTCCCTGGTGATGCTGCGGGTTGAGTGCTGCACTGTGAAGCATCCGTGGCACTGCAGTACAAGTTCGATCCCTGGCCAGGGAGGAGACCCACATGGTGCAGCAGACCTCTCCTGCTTCGCCCGCTGCTCCACTCAGCAGTGTGTTTCATTTAATCTGCCTGTTCTATGCCCTACTCTGTCTCTGGTGAATCTTCTCACCCCCCACCCCCTCCACACACATCTCTGGCCTGTACCCTAGTTCTTGCATGCATAAATAAATAAATCTTTAAAAAAATAAAAAATAAATAAACTGGAAGGATGCAAAATCCCAGGAGTGTAAGTAAATTTGTTCTGCTCTTTTTAGTGATAGGGCAGAGTTACTATTACAACTAAAACCACCAACAGACTTAAAGCAAAACCTATACAAAGTATTAGCAATACTGTGCATATTGTAGGCCTCCCTGGTGGTGCAGGGAGGAACAGCAGACCTCTCCTGTCTCACCTGCTGCTCCCCTCAGCAGTGCATTTCAGTTTTGTTCTGTTCCCCACTCTGTCTCTGGTGGATCCTCTCACCCCCTGCATCCCTGGCCTGTACCCCAGTTCTTGTATGCAGAAAAATAAATCTTTAAAAAAAAAGAAATACTGTGCATATTGTATGAGTTGTACATATTGTTGAAGAATTATCCAAAACTGTTTTTTTTTTCTTTTTTCCAAATGAGCATTCAACTGGCTAGATGACAAGATGTTGACAACTTACGTTGCTTTCATTGTATTTGTCAATGTATATACTCATTCACCATCATTTGTAATCATCACTGTATGAAAACTTCCAGGCTGGCAATGTTACAAGCAATAAGACATGGAAGATTCCTTCAGATTCTGATGGCAAACATGCAAATCATGAGCCCAACAGTTGGGCTCAAGTTTTGGGGGCTATGGCAATCCCCCCAACAGTGAAGAAAAACATGTGTGCCTAGTTGGCGTTAATTCCCTGTGTGCTTTAGAAATAAATTCGATGACTCACCTAGGAACTTTTTCAGACTTCCAGAAATTCCTGGATACAGCCCCCCCATCAGGGAGACCTCCCCATCTTTGACTGGATCTGCTTAGGTGGCGAGTTACTCAAGTGCAAGTGGCTTTTCTCTGCTGTTCGCCCAGTCTCGTTGGGAGGATTAGTGTAATTAGAGTCTGTGCTTGTACAGCACTTTGACATTCTCAGATGAAAAGTGCTAGATGAGCGTAAAATTTTATAACTGTAATGGAATCCAAGCAAATAGCATTGTAATAAATGGGTCTTGTTGCTGATACTGCATTTAAAGGTCCTCTCTTTATTATCTCATGTTTACTCTACGTGATGAACCGAGGTGATTAATAACAATGATAATAATTACTCCTACAGCATTTTATGCTTTCAGAGGGCTTTACAACTTGCTCATTATGTAATCTTTAATCTTTGCTGTTACTGCTGTGCTAAGTCAGTATTGTTTGTTTGTTTTTTAAAATTTTCAGATGCACGAGGACATCTGAGGAATAGAGAGGGGAGCTGATGTTTTCAGGGTTCCACTGCAAGGCAACCTGGAGCTATTAGATTTTCACTGGGAAAGTTAACCTATCTGATGAGTTGGAGAGGAGTTTGAGGTCGGAGGGGAAGAAGAAAGATTGAGCCCACAAGACTAGGCGGCACATCGCTGTGCTCCAGATGTGAGGAAGTGAAGCAAGGGTGTTTGGAAAAGTCAAATGAAGGGCGATCTGATTCAGAATTGGGGTGTCGAGGGTCCCAGCTCTCGGTCCCCACTGTGAGGCCAGGACGCTCCAGTGAACTTCTGCAGAAGCCTGTGTTCATTCAGTTGTACTTAACACCTGGTCAAGGTGGATCAAAGGGAGTAGGGCTTTATGTGGCAGCTAATTGGGTGCTATAAGGAACAGACCCCCAAATTGTAGTGTCAGCAACTGCATTGCATAATCAGCTGCCTTGTACGCCCACTTGGGGATTGGACGGCCTCAGCCAGTGCCTAGGTATCTGCGAGACAAGCAGCGTGTCAATTACACCGCGGACCGCCAGATTTATGTGCTTTTTGGCGGTGCCGCCAAGCTATTAATCATGTCTCATGAATAGGCCCCATGTAAACCAAAAGCAAATGGTACATCTCATGGACCATCCCAGCAAAAAATGTCACATTTCCTCTTAAATCTTCTGCTGACATCCATCTCAGCTACTAAAAACAAGAATGGATACACAGCGGCACAAGTGATAATCAAGTACCCTGATTTTTTTTTTTTTTTAAAAGAAAGACCTACCCATGTTTTGTGAGCTGCAGAGATCGGATTCCTTGTCAGCATCTGGAAATGACATATTTCACATAAAAATGCAACACTTTCTTTTAATGAGAAAGCGAGGATTTCATGGCTTTCCTTTACTTTTATTACATTGTCGTCTGGATGGGCCATACATGTGGATTTCTTATTACTTGCTAAGCTACATATCTCATGAAGTGCAATACATCTAATGTCATAATTAAATGTCGTCACGCTAATGTGTATGAGTGTTTGGAGCGTTAGCACTAATTGCTGTGTTAGCATGAATTAGACAGTGAAGTAATTAGAAGCCCAAATGCATCTGTGTCTTGTGCAGTTTCTGGGGTGGGCTGTGTACGTGTGACCCAGGGTCAGCTCGTGTGAACTGGTCCTCCCCTCTTCCCCCTTCTTCCTTTCGCCTCAGAGAATGTACTAACCTCCCTTTTCTGTGCAGTGGGCTCTGAAACCATGTTGGGAACGGAAGCCGTTGTCTGTAACCGGGACTCTACGTTTCTTTAAATAAGCAATTTTCTGTAATCAGTCAGCAGGGAAAGCTTCATTCTGAAAACCAGAATTAATGGAAGACAGGCTTTAGGGTTTAAAAAAAAAAAAGCAGGTTTATATTCAAGACAAATAGTTGGGATTGGGGTGTGTGTGTGTGTGTGTTTGTATGTGTGTATATGTGTGAGGGGCTGGGAGTTGTGTTGTAAAGAAACTAGGGGGTCTCCCTGGTGGCACGGCAGGTTGAGCGCTGCACTGTGAAGTGTCCACTGCACAGCAGTGCGAGTTCGATCCCTGGCCAGGGAGGGGACCCACATGGCGCAGCAGACCTCTCCTGTCTCTCCCGCTACTCCCTTCAGCAGTGTATTTCACTTTATCTGCCTGTTCTGCTCCCTGCTCTCCCTCTGGTGAATCCTCGTGACTCTGGCTTGTACCCCAGCTCATGTATGCATAAAAATAAAATGAAAATCTTAAAAAAAAAATGCCTTTCCATATGTATAAAAAAAATAAAGAAACTAGGAAGAGGTGTATTATTATTAATTTGAGATCTTTTCTAATCTCTCCACACTTGTCAAATCCTTAAAAGCATCCTACTGATCTTGTGACAATTGAGCTTTTCCTCCACCTTTTCCCCTTTGGGCCCCAGCTCCTGAGTTCGTACTAACGGGAGCCAGAGGAGAGGCCTGTACCAATCATTCCCCCAGGTTCTGCTACCTTAGGTCTCCCAGGGAAGCAAAGACACAAGGCTGGCATCTCCTGAAGCCCTGGCCTCCCCTTCCACCCAGGGCCCTCCGTCTCTCTGCAGACAGGGCATTGCTCTTCCTCTTAGGGTGTGACTGTATCGCCAGGCAGCTGATTTTATTTTACTTTATTTTTAAATTTTTAAAAAAAGATTTATTTATTTATGCATACAAGCACTGGGGCACAGGCCAGAGGCAGAGGGTGAGAGCATCCACCAGAGACAGAGTGGGGAGCAGAACAGGCAGATCATCTGAAACACACTGCTGAGGGGAGCAGCAGGCCAGGCAAGAGATGTCTGCTGCACCATGTGGGTCCCCTCCCTGGCCGGCGGCAGGGATCGAACTCGTGCTGCAGTGGCTGTGGTTTGCTTCATAATGCGTTGCTTAACCCACTGCGCCACCAGGGAGGCCCGAGGCAGCTGATTTTAATGAACACTGGAGCCTCAGGGAGAAGTCTAGGGACCCTGATAACTTTTATCTGCGGGAGCTGGCCGTCACCACCTGCTTGATTTCTCAGGCAATTTTAATTCCCTGCTGCCTGGCCGTTGGGATGAGAAGCAGTCCTCTGAGGGGTTACCCCACAGGCCCTCCCCACTGCCTGAGACAGGCAGTGTGTGCGGCCTGTACCTGCTTATTCCTCCAGATGTTTTTTTATGAGTGTGCGCGTTGGCTCCGCTCGCCTCTGAGCGGTTTTTCAATGCGGGTTTAGCTCTTGTTCTGGAAGGACCGGCATGGCCCACGCTGTTGTCCCCCTCCTCTGCTAGGCACAGGAGAATGAAAAAGACTGCGAGTGTCTGACAGTTTTGACAAGCCCTGTCAAATTCCCATCCCCAGAGGTGCCTCTTGCCCATTAGGAGGCTGATTGCTTCCGGGGAGCCTCCTGAATTCCAACAGAGACAAGATCAAGGTCTAATGCACCGTGTACACCCGGCCTCCCATTCCTTGACCAACACATTTTGACAGAATGGCTTGTCAACAAATAGGCCTGGGGTTGGAAGATAAAGAGTTGTCATTTAGAAATAAACGCTGTTATTTCTCTTCCCAATTTGTTACCTCTTTTCCACCTCCTCCACTCCCACCTCCCCGAGGCGCATAGCTTGCACACTAACAAAATGCAAAAGCAGCCATGTCTCGGCAAGCCTTGAGTTCCCCCGGTGTGCACTAGAGCTCCAGTGTCTGCCGGGAGCTTCCTGCTCCTTACTTCCTAAGCATCTCCCTCCAAGGCAGTGTGAGGGCTTGTTAGAGCAAATCCCAAAGTCCACTGTGTATGGATTTGTGTATTTGTGTAGTCCATCTAAAATGGGCAATAGCTGTCTTTCATTCTTCCTTCTTTGCTTGACCAGCTATGTTCACAATTCCTTGTGCATTTGACAATTTCCAACTTAAATCAGATATGCTTAGCACAGAGCTGTGAGATCTTCTCTTGGTTATTCATCTTCCCTGCCTCATGGGATGCCTCTTGCATTACCTTGTGCTGTCCCTTTCAGAGTTGCTTACCACTTCGTGCTTCTGTAACAGGGTCATCCCCAGGAAAAGGGGAAGTTCCAAAATCCTTGTGTCACCCTAAGTAGGGTGGAGTTGAGTAGGAATAAGAAAATGCTAGCGAGGAGATTGGAGACAAAAAGAAGGAAGGAAGGAAGAAGGAAGCAGGATGGAGAGCAGCAAGGAGACCTGGAGGAGACACATGGAGCAGAGGGACATGTGAAGAAACTGCGCTTGCTTCTTGGTCTTGGATTGGTTGAAACAGATGTGGGTGAGAGACCCATGGGGAGCTTGATAATAGCAACTTCTGTTTTGATTTTGATTTTGCTCTTTTCCTCCCAGATTTATCTGACTCTTTCTGACTCTTTTCTATGGGTCTCCACTGAAATGTCTTTTAGATGTGTGGCAGGCTTTTGGGCCTTGCTTTGGGCCAATCCTATTTGGCTGGACTTTTACCCTCAAGGAGATGGGTAACTTTGGATTCTTGACTTAGTAATTATATTCTTTGTCTTTTTTGTATTGTTCCCAAATTGTATTAAAGTTCCTTTCCATTAAAGGCCTTATATGTTTGTCTTGATGCAGTGGATGGCAGAACCCATTTAGCGAGGACAGGTTTGGGGGTTCTGGGGTGCCCCTCTCCCTGCCCTGTAACACTTCTACTGACAATTTTCTTGTCTATGTGCTCCGTAAAATCACAAATATAGCAGCACAGCTATCTTGTTGATCATTAATAAAAAAATATGTTTACATTTTGTGTAGTATAACTGGGGTGAGAGGATTCGCCAGAGGCAGAGTGGGGAGAACAGGCAGATTGACTGAAATCCACTGCTGAGGGGAGCAGTGAGCCAGGCAGGAGAGGTCTGCCGTGCCATGTGGCTCAGCTTCCTGTCTGGGGATCAAATTCAGGCTGTATTGGTGACAGTGCTGAGACTTAACTAGGCCACCAGGGAAGCCCTATCTTGTTCATCATTGTATGCCATTCAGAAGCAATGGGTTTGTTGCACAAATGATACTCCACAAATATTAGTTGAATGAATGTATGAATGTGTGTCTTGCTATGCATAAGATATGATGCCAAGTTGCTGTGGACTCACCCTGATCTTTAAATGGTTATTATGCGGTAGAGAAGATGAAACTCGGGTTCACAAATCTTGATAATAAATTGTGAAGTCAGAAATTTGCTGCATGAGAGAATAAAGCTAACTTCTATGGTGATGGTGGAAAGGCTAGAGGGAATCAGGAGTCTTTAGAAGATGCAGAGTTTAAGTTGTATCTTCAGTGTTGCAGGGGAGAATTGGGGTTTCGGGCAGAGGTAGACCAGAGAACAGAAAAGTGGACTTGTCGAAATACACTGCTCAAGGGACCAGTGGGCAAGATTTGAGAGGTCAGCTGAGCAGAGAAATCCTGAGGCTCTATTTATATTCCAGGCATCAATGATCGGTTAGCGTGACTTTGAGTAGGTCCTGACTCCTCATCCGGGACATCAGCATTATGACTCAGTTCCCGTGACAGTTCCAACCACTCACTCCCTTTGTCCAGTCACGCCTCCTAACTTGCTTGTCAGACAAGGAGTGGATGCTTAGTTTTTAAATCTAGTAAAGGTACCACAACATTAAGATTGACAGGGCAAGAGGGGGCAGAACTTGGTGATAGGGGAAAATATGTAATGTTGGGGTTCAGGTCATGGGGTTCAGCGTGTGGGATTCTTGGGTACTTCCAAGAAAGAATTCAGCAGATGTTCCCATTCATCACCATAAGGCAAGCTGGTTTTTTTTGCAACAATCAAGTAGAGCATGCAGGGGCCGACTGTCTAACTGAGTCACGCAGGTCTAGCTGGGGCGATCGACCTCGAAAGTAAGAAGGGGTGAGCTTATATAGCCAATTTCCCGCCATTACATAGGTTTTAGCAAATAAGCTGAGAGGTCAAACACAGCAAGTTTTTTAAGGAAAGGAAAGGAAAGAGGGTTGCTGGAGCAGACACAGATGGGCAGTCTTTTTTTTTTTTTTTTAAGATTTATTTATTTTTGCATACAAGCACTGGGGTACAGGCCAGAGTCGTGCGAGGTGAACAGATTCACCACAGACAGAGTGAAGAGAAGAACAGGCGGATCTACTGAAATACGCTGCTGAGAGGAGCAGCGGGCACAGCAGGAGAGGTCTGCTGCACCATATGGGTCCCCTCTCTGGCCAGGGATTCAACTCTTGCTGCAGTGGCTGCGGATGCTTCATATGCTGTGACTTAACCCCTTGGGCCACTGAATTTTAAAAAGCTTGAAAATTTAGAAAAAAGTAAAAGAAAAGCATAACTTAATAGTTCTATCCCCTCCCCCATAACAGTGGTGATAATTTAGCATTGTCATCGAATAATATTTTTATTTAACGTATACTTATTTAAAAAAACATACTAACCATATTTACAGTCAACATTTTATCCCATTTTTCCACGAACGGTGCATGCATTTCCCATGTTATAATATAGGTTTCAAAAAAACACCATTTTTGATGGCGACACCTTCCTATGCGCAGTTTTCCGTGCCTCACTTTCTCTCCATGTCTTGGCGCCAGCTGTGTTCTAACCAACAGATTTCGAGCTTGAGTCACTGAATTATTGCCTTATGACAAATCCCCAGAAATAGAATAAATAGGTCAGAGAATGAACACTTTAATGTTTCTTGATGCATTTGTACTCGAACCATTAGCTTTAGTGCCTTTGGAAGATTCAAGCACCAATGTCCAGAACTGAAACAACTAATGTCGGTCTCTTCCGCTGTTTTCCAATGGCATTCTCGATTAGCCGTAATATAGAGCTCACTTCTGGCTCCCCAAATCTCTAATTTGCTTTACTGTCTGTATTGGAGTCAAAGGGACACATCCGTCAGGAAGTGAATTATTCATTGGCATGTGTGGGGACGGCTCTCACAATTGCTGTCAATCTCATTTTAATTTGTGTAATTAAAAAAAAAAAACATGTCAGAACTGTTAGATTAGCATTCACAAGTCCCCATTGCCTAAGAGCAGGAGGCTTAGCATCTTAGTGTTTTGTCTGACTCTCCTCTTACAGAAGGGTCTCAATTTGTTACAGGGCAACCCTAATATAAAACGGGTTCCCCTCACTGGGTCCTCCACCTGCATGCTCAGAAGACTTTTATAATAAGTTCCAGCTTCAGGTACACGTGACAAAAGTTATTAACAAGTTTTATTTTACGAAAGAAGGGGAATAAAATAGTAATAATACCAAGGGAAAGAGAGGGATACAAATCCGTAAATATCCTACCAGATCTTCTAAGCAATGGCGCGTTGAGAGCTGACTCCGAGTGGAGAGAGCTGGCTCCAAAGGAAGGGGGGCGAGCCCAAGGCTCACCTCTGGTTTTATAGCCAGCCTGGCTGCTTAATTCCACCCTCAGGTCCCAGTGATCCACTCTTCGATAATCATCTTTTTTTAAAAAATTTATTTATTTATGCATACAAGAGCTGGGGTACAGGCCAAAGTCCAGGGTGGTGAGAGGGTTCACCAGAAATAGAGCAGGGAGCAGAACAGGCAGACTGACTGAAACACACTGCTGAGGGGAGCAGTGGGCGAGGCAGGAGAGGTCTGCTGCGCCATGTGGGTCCCCTCTCTGGCCAGCGGCAGGGATCGAACTCGTGCTGTAGTGGCTGTGGTTTGCTTCATAGCGCGTTGCTTAACCCACTGCGCCACCAGGGAGGCCCTTCGATAACCATTTTATGGGATTTGTGGTTCTGGAACACTGATGGTCTGGAGTGGGGGTTGGAGTCCACACACCCATCTGTGTAATCCATTCAGGACTACCATTCCCCCTAACAAATTCTGCTCACTGGCTCATCTCAGGGAAGTTAATGCTCTTGAACTGAACCTTTTCCTGTGCAGGATTCTCCGTATCAGTTATCCACTGCTTGGGCCTCTTCGCTCAATGGCATCTATATGGAGACACCTATAGCCAAAGCCAGAAAGGGAGTGGGTTGATTGACCTGTTATTCTGTATCAAACACTTTACATAGATTTTTTTTTCCATTTAATTATTACAAAGGCCCTTTGAAGTAGATGTTGTTATTCATATTTTTCCAAAGAGGACACTGAGGTTCAGAGAATTAGGTAAACTGCTTGTTGTGGAAATGGTTGTTCAAATAATAGATGCTCATAGTTTGAAGATAAAATAGCAAGTCAGATCTTGTGCTTCTTCCTCACCATAGCAGTCACTCCCTGAAGAGGCCCGAGGCCCTGTGCAGGAGATAAGATGCTACAGCTCCCAGCCTACCTGCGTGGTATGTCTGGTGAGTGGGTGTTTGAGAGCAAAATATTTGTGGGGCAGGCTGAGTCCCTTAGGCTGTCTTTGCTAGCCCCTCATTATGCTACTCTTCCGGTCAAGATGTCTGGGTTCCCACCAAGTTATTTTATTTTATTTTTTTAAAGATTTATTTATTTATGCATACAAGCACTGGGGTACAGGCCAGAGGTGTAGGGGGGTGAGAGGATTCACCACAGAGA
>JAGFMF010011860.1:3595738-3627565 GCA_019455555.1 Galemys pyrenaicus
CCTTCCTTCCTTCCTTCCTTCCTTCCTTCCTTCCTTCCTTCCTTCCTTCCTTCCTTCCTTCCTTCCTTCCTTCCTTCCTTCCTTCCTTCCTTCCTTTTGATTTTATTTATTTATTTTTGTGTAGAAGCATGAGTGTAGGCAAGAGATGGGGGGAGGGGGGATGAGAGGATTCACCAGAGACAGAATGGAGAGCAGAACAGGCAGGTTGACTGAAATACACTGCTGAGGGGAGCAGTGGGGAGATAGGAGATGTCTGCTGTGCCATGTGGGTCACCTCCCTGGTCAGGAATCAAACTCAGGCCACAGTGGTAACAGCACTGAGACTCAATCCCCAGGTCACCAGGGAGGCCCCATGCAGAGCTTTCTAACTTTTTCATGTGAAGGACATATGGGAGTTGACAATACCAGAGGGTCTGGCTTGAGGGGACAGACCCCAAGACTTTGGCTGATGGAAACTTAGAGTAGAAAAATCTATGATGGGAGGTCTCACAAGGAGAAACACTGAGGTTGGGATAGGGACATCAGTAAATATTAACTAAGTCACCTATGGAAGTTTCCAGGAATCTCAGGTGGGGTCAGAAAAGATTATCAACCAGAGGTAGGGCAGAGAAGATTACTGATTTTAGAAGACCAAGCTAATCTGACCCCAAATCAAAAATTTCCACAATAATTCCATCAAAGAACATTATAAAGGAACACTCCTTGCTCTGGCAAAGGGCCCCTCTTGTCCTTTCAGAGTTACTTGCCTATATCTATGCAGGAGTCTCTCTTGCCTTGCCTCAATAAACTTGCCATGTACTACTGATAAAAGAGAACATCTGATTTCTTTTTCAGAGGGACCCAAGACCCCCACACACTGAACCCCGTCATCTGAACCCCAACATGGCTACCTGACTGCCCTGCTGTGAGGGCAGCACTATCCTCCCTGAGTGCTATCCTATCCTTCAGCATACTCTTTGGAAACTGGCAAAGCACCAGTGGAAACACTGCCGGCAGTACCTTCACCTTAGAGGAAATGGTTTTCTGTACAAAATCCAAAGGTAAACACTGAGGTTAAGGGATTTGTCTTTGTAATCTATCTCTTTTCTCTCTCCCTTTCTCTAAATATAAAAAAGGAGTTTAACCTAATATCTTGGGTTCATAATCTTATCTTTCTATTGATGGAATACTATCAAGTGGGGGAGGGGAGAGGGTCAGGGAGAGGCAGAACCAGAAAGAGGAAGACAGATGGAGGGAGAAATTGCTTTTTGCCAGTAACATTCAGAACCACTCATCCATGGATCATAAACCATTGAAAAACTTCCTTGGAATTGTCCAGCTTTAAATAATGCTTGGGGTACTACTAATGCAAACTCAGTATCTAAGTTGATGAGGAAAACAGTTAATGACATACACAGTGGATAAAGTAGGCTTTGGAGTGAGGAGACCTGGATCTGAATCACGGCTATGTCACTGTATTTCTGAGACCACTGGGAACGGTTGAAACTTTCTGTAAAATGGGGATAAAAACACCACCCTGAGAACCTATTAATTGGGTGAGATTAGGTGTGTGAAAGTATTCAGGGCGTATATTTAATTGGATGCTCAACTCACACTAATTCTCTGCGTAGTGGTTTTGTTCTAATGCTCATGCTGCTGTACCTTGCTAATTGTTATAGTCTTTAAAACAGTGTCCAGAACAGACTCCATCTTACTGGGGCTTTTATGGTGTAAACCAGTGTTTCAGTAAGGCCTAAGCGGACAGAACCAGAGGGTAGGAGGAAAAGGTGTATTTGTAAATGGAGGCAAAATAAGTTACTCCTGTGAATGTATCTGTTTGTTTCGAGAATTCATTCCATGAATGAAAAGGGCTCTTCCTTGATTGAATCAGTCCAGAGAAATAGGTCACCTTAGTCCCACTTACAGAGAGAGAAACCAAGGCTGGGAGATTAAGTGAAATGCTTTGGTGACTTCACAGGTATGTAGCAAAGCATGGGTTCCCAGTCAGTTCTTGATGTCTTCAGAGTCCTCATTTTCCAGATGTATGGACACATAGTTTGACTATAAGAAAACAACACAGACAATCCTTACATTTTATTTATTTTAAAAAATATTTATGCATATAAGAACTGGGGTACAGGACAGAGGTGTGGGGGTGGTGGTGAGAGGATTCACCAGAGACAGAGTGGGGAGCAGAATAGGCGAATCTACTGAAATACACTGCTCAGGGGAGCAGTGGGTGAGACAGGAGAAGTCTGCTGCGCCATGTGGGTCCCCTCCCTGGCCAGGGATCGAACTTGTGCCACAGTGGCTGCATTGGCTTCATAGTGCTTTGCTTAACCCATTGCATCACCAGGGAGGTCCCCAATTAAAACATTTAAAAGGACATTTGGGACCTGGTTCCATTGATTTGTGCTGCTGACTCTGGGCTGCCAGGGTCAAAGAAAGATCTCAAGATGGTGGGGGGAAACTTGCTCTAAAAGCCATTGACTGGGGAGCTTTTGAGGAGAGCATCCCTGAAACCAAAGGCCGTCGCTAATTCTCTGAAATCCTGGAATGAGACCCTCACCTCCAAGTTAGCCATGTTTCCGGAGAAGCTGCCTGCCAACTTGCCATCACTGATGTTTACTTCAAAGCTGATGTAGTGAGGGCTAGCTTGGTAAATGACTTTGGGAGGAAGTTTAATGTCCTGAAAATGCCTGCATCAGAGGATAGATATACTGTCTGGGTGGATGCTGAAGAAGAAGAAGATGTGAAAATGTTTGATGCTGAGTGTTTGAATCTCTCAAAGACAACGATGAGGAATATCAGAAAGAGTTGGAGAAGATGAAGAATATAATTCCACTTGATCACATGACCATCGAGGACTTGGATGAAGTCTTCCCAGAAATGGAACCAGGCAAGAAATATCCCTATTGGCTTCATGGATCGACTGAGAATTTATTTATTTATTTTTCTTTTAAGATGTCTTTTATTTATGCATACAAGAACTGGGGTATAGGCCAGAGGTGTGGGGGATGAGAGGATTCACCAGAACCAAGTGGGGAGCAGAACAGGTAGATGCACTGCTGAGGGGAGCAGTGGGAGAGGCAGGAGAGGTCTGCTGCGTCATGTGGGGTCACTCCCTGGCCGGGGATCAAGCTTGTGCTGCTGTGGCTGCCGATGCTTCATAGTGTTGTGACTTAACCCCTTGAACCACCAGGGAGGCCCATGACTGAGAATACAAACTTGAATCTGGGAGAAAACTCTGGTTCTCATGAAATCTGAATATTAAAAATCATTGTACAGAAAAATAAAAAGAAGATTTGGCTTTAAAGGAACTTGTTTCAGACATCCAAAAAGATCACTTCTGTAGAATATCTTGTTCCCAAGGAAAGGGAAGTCATTCATGAGAAAGAAACCATTTGGACTTGTGTTCCAAGGGACTTTTGAACCTTAGAGACTTGAGTCAGATTCCCATTACAGGCTGAGATTTATTGGCAGGTCCCTTATCCTCTCTATTATTCTTCCATCTTCAAAATGGGATAATAATGTGATCTCAGAGGGATGTTGCAGGGATCAGATGAGATAGTGAATGAAGTTCTTACATTATCAGGCCCCAGCAACTGCCCAAAAGACAGTCTCTTTTATAATCAGAGCAAGTAATTCACAGGATGAGACTGGGCATTTGCTCTTGCTAGGAACTACTTAAGCCTAAGTGTCTGAAATGGCCATCATTCATTATTTAGCTTTCCCTGGGGCCCAGTCCAGCCGTGTGAGTCTTGCATTTGTTTGGCAGAAAGGACATGGAAGAGTTAAACAGGAATACGGTTTCTTGCACTGTTTCGGAGTTTTTCCTCTTTGCTTAACTTCAAAGTGGTCTGCAGTCCATTTTGCCAGTTTATACATATTGTTGTACTCAAAGAAAGGCTGGAGTTGCTGAGCTGGCTGCCTGATTAACTGTGACTCCCTTGCAGGCTGCCTTAAGAGACCAGATGAATTCTACTCCTTTAGGTTTTAATGATAAGTGGGGTGGGGGGCGGAGGTGGAGGGGTGGGGAGTTAGTGGTGAGGGGAAGAAGTCCCTCCCTTTTTGAATGAGACTTTGTGGAGGCCTCGCTAATAAATCATTTGTTCCCTCTAAATGCTCTCTCACATCCACGTAGGCATAGACTCAGATGGTCCCCACTTGAAATTTCTCATCAAGGGCGAATAGATCCCAGCCCGGATGGCTGAACTGCTTTCCAGCCTCCTCTGTGAGGAGGCTCAGCTCCTGACCAGCCCTAGGGACTTGTGGGTGTACGAAACCAAGGCCACACAGAAAACAAAGTCTCACTCTGTTTCTACCCGTTCCATATACCCCAGCCCATCTCCCACTCCTTCCCTTTCAACTCTGAATTTCATGAGAGGTGGAAACCAGGAACATCAAGGACTTAGAAACCAGCTAGCTCACCCCTTGCCCAATCCTTAGATCCGCCCCGAAGCCTGCTCTCTCCCAAGGAAGTTGCCTAACGTGGCAGGCAACTCAGCAGGTTTACCCAGCTCTGGAGAAGCTGTGGAGCTTCCAGATAAAAAGAGCTGCAGAAAGGAACTTGGCAGAGAGCTGGGGACTGCTCTAGGCTGTCTGAATCAAATCCTGCTCTTCCTCCTTCTGCCACCAGACCCTGGGGAGAACTGTGGGTGCCACGTGGCCACTTCCGGGGCAGGCTTCTGGGGCCTGCCTCTCTGGCCCTTCTATCCCGCTGCAGGGGAAATGGCTGACCCGCCCCAGCAGCCAACGCCCTTAGGAGCAACTGGGCTCTCCCTTCCCACAGGCGTGCAGCTGGGTAGCCGAAGATGAATGCCAGGGTCTGGCCTGTCCTCCGGGGCTGGCTCTCTGCATAGCTCTTTCCCCTTGCCTCCTTTTCCTGAGTTGTGACAGTGTTTACAATAGTTGATGTTTTAAGCTGACGAATGGTACTTGTTTCTGCCCAAATTTTAAAATTTGCAAAAGGCTTCTGCTGTTGTGGATCTGGGTCTCCCTTCCTCATCCTTCTCCTTCTAAGTTGCTTGGTGTTCAGAGCTTGCCCCAGATTTCCTTACACTCCTCCTTACATCAAGCCCCAGTGCTGACGGGCTGGCGGGAGGCCCCGATCACCGCAGCCATTACCTCTGGGTTTTATGGTCGTGATGGCAAAAGCCACATCCTGCTCCTGATGAAATCCATTAGGCTAGAGGAAGGAACAGGCTCCCAGAAAGATGACTCCTCTGCGGAGGTGAGCTATGCTGTGCCCTGAGCGACCCCTCTAAGTACTTTCTCCTGGGCCCCGGAGGACAATTCTGTTTCTCGAAGGGGTGAGGTAGGAGCTGTTGTATCTTTTTCTTTTCACTTATTTATTTATTTTTTTTTAATTTTAAGAGCTTTCGTAAAGAAGGGAGCCGCTTACGTCTGTCCCACTGAGAGAAGCCCACACAGTGGCGACAGCAAGAACAATGAATGGTTCAGAATAAATGAGACTAACCCAGGGTTACGATGTGCCTGCAAAGTTACCATCAAATTAGGGCGGGCACAACTGGTTCACTTTCTGCTGGGTCGGCAGTTAGGATCGAGATGTCAACTGAGAGCCTTCCTGGTGGTACAGTGGGTTAAGCAATGCACTATGAAGCAAACCGCAGCTACTGCTGCATGAGTTCCCTGCCGCCGGCCAGGGAGGGGACCCACATGGAGCTGTGGATCTCTCCTGCCTCACCGGCTGCTCCCCTCAGCAGTGTGTTTCAGTCAGTCTGCCTGTTCTGCCCCCACTCTGTCGCTGGTGAATCCTCTCACCGCCCTGGACTCTGGCCTGTACCCCAGTTCTTGTATGTATAAATAAATAAATCTTTAAAAAAAAAAAAAGAACTCAACTGAGTGTGCTTTGGAGGTGGGAAAATTGGCCGAATTCTCCACCTACTTTTGTTTCGGTTTGCTGAATTCACTCCTAGCAAATGCACAAGGAAGATATTCTAAATTGGAACAGGAAAAACGTCTTACACTTTAAGGAAATGCTAAGAGAACGTTTAGACCTAACCAGTTAAGGGGATGATGACCTCAAACATCTTTCTGGTTTCAAAATGGCCTCAAGAAGTCTGTGCTTCGTTCATATGCAACACTTTGGTGGGAATGTAAATTGATACACCATTGCAGAAAACTGTGTGGTGACTCCTCAAGAGATTAAAACTGGAGGGCCTCCCTTGTGGCTCAAGGGTTAAAGTTTCAGCTCTATCAAGCTATTGCCAGCCACTGTGGCATGAGTTCGATTCCTGGCCAGGGAGCTGACCCACATGGCACAGCAGACCTCTCCTGTCTCGCCTGCTGCTCCCCTCAGCAGTGTGTTTCAGTAAAATTGCCTGTTCTGTTCCCCACTCTGTCTCTTGTGAGTCCTCTCACCGCCCCCCCCCCCCACACCTCTGGCCTACACCCCAGTTCTTATATATAAAAATAACAAAATAAATAAATAAAAATAATCTTAAAAAAATTAAAACTGGATAATCTATCTATTTCAGTTACCCCACTTCTGGGGAAGAATAAAAAAAGTCATTTGGAGAGATATCTGCCCCCCGACTCCATTTCACTGTAGCATTGTTCATAATAGCCAAGAGCTGAAACTACCTAAGTGCCGATTGACAGATGACTGGATAAATATGTGATACATATATAAATAGTGGAATACTGCTCAGCTGTATATGTACGTATGTGTGTGTGACTATATATATACACTAAGTGAAATATGTATTTATATAATACATATTATATACCTATTATATATATGTGCTAAGTGAAATAAGTCAGATGGAGGAAGACACTTCACTCATGTGCTCATAAAGACACAGAACAAATGAACTAAATAGTTCATTTTTTAAAAAGATTTATTTATTTATGCATACAAGAGCTGGGGTATAGAGTCGTGGGAGTTGAGAGGATTCATCAAAGACAGAGTGGGGAGCAGAACATGCAGACTGACCGAAACACACTGCAAAGGGAAGCAGTGGGGAGACAGGAGAGGTCTGCTGCACTATGTGGGTTCCCTCCCTGGCCGGGGATCAAACTCGCACTGCTGTGCCACGGATGCTTCACAGTGTGGCGCTCAACCCGCTGCACCACCAGGGAGGCCCCCAAATAGTTCATTCTTATGAACCAAATAAAACAAAAGAAACTTTTAGACTATAAGACCTAATTAATGGTTATCAGAAGGGAATGGGGGTGGGTAAACCAGATAAAAGGGATCAACGGTATGGAGAAGCATGTAATTAGACTTTTTATGATGAGCATAATGTACTATTAATACATACAGAAGTTGATATAGACTCCTATATGCTGTTAAAAGTCAGCGTTACGTAAAGTAATAGACTGCGAGGGTGTTGTGAGAATGCCAAGGACGTGGGTGTGGCCTTTGCTGCCTTCCTTTGTTTCAAAACCTCTTGGGGACTAAAGGGCTGCACAACTGAAATAGTTAAATAGAGGCAAGCCCTTGCGATGTGGAGAGGTTAGAGCGGACATCAGAGTGTGGATTCTGTTCCCCTCTTTGCACCGGGGAAGACTGGGATGTTCGGCAAGTACTAGCTCAGGCTTGGTGTCCTTGCTGCAAATTAAGGGAGTTGAATGAACTAATCTCTTAAAGATCCTTAGAGCCTAATCTTCGGAATCAAATTATCACCACTGGCAGATCGGTTGTATAACCAAGCAATAAAGGAAGATGCAGGGGATGGCTGCGGAGAGACAGCACACGCACGTGGCACTGTGGACTCTAGAGAGGTTGAGAAAGGGCCAGTGGGGGAGCTGGGTAGGAGACCCAGCAGTGTCAGGGCAGGTGTGGGTGGGGGATGGGGGACAGGTAGAGTGGAGTGGTTTGTACCGGGAGATGGTGAGAGGGAAGCAGGAAAGTTGATTTGGGCTAATGGGGGTGGCTTGAATGCAGGTCTAGGAAGTTGCTACTTGAGTTTGTGGACACGAGGCAGCTGTTCGAGGTCTGAAGAAAGGGGGATACTGGACAAGGGATGGACATAGACCCCCCCCCCCATTTCCTGCACAGGTACTGTCAGGGGTCTTAGAAGCTTCACCCCTCCATACCCCACTTGCTCCCGAATAAGCCTTCCCTGCTTGGTGGTTGTGCTTCCATCACTGGTAGGGGATTGTGTGAGAACACAGGGCACAAGGTCTGTGGAAAAGTGGTAACGCCACTCAGATATTTTTTATTATGGTGAAATATACACAACATACAATTTCATATTTCAGGTATACACTTTGTGGCTTTAAGTGCATTTACTGTAGCATACAACCATTTCTGCTCTCCATTTCCAGAGCGACTTGATGGTTCCAAACCAAAAGTCTGTGCTCATTAAACACATAGCTCCCATTCCTCCCTCCCCTGACCCTGGGAACCACTGATCTGGTTTCTGGACCTCTACATAGGCCTCCCTTTCGTCACTTCATTTAGGTGGAATCTTGTGACATGAGTCTCTTGCACCTGCTCATTTTACTTAGCATGCCGCCTTGCCCTTAACATGTCATCCAGGGTGTGACATGTGCCCAAAAGTGATAATCCATTGCGTGTCCCAGCTTTGTTTATCCATTCACCTGTTGATAGACCCTTGAGTTGTTTCTACTTTAGCCAAAGAGCTACTTTGGTTATTGTGAGTGACAATTGCATTGTATTTTCTTTTTCACTGCGGTGACATTGGCTTACCACACTGGCAATGACTTGGAGCCAAAGGAACCCCCTTCTTCAGATAGCACATCCCCACTGGTGTCCCCTCCCCACCAGAGGGGGCATCCTCAGCCCCCACCAGAGTCCATTGTGTCCCCTCCCCACTTTGTTTCCACATCCATCCCCCTAATTAGACTTGAAATTTGGCCATGGAAATTATTCTTATGTAGGTGCACTGTGCATTAAAAAAATAAAAAAGACTGGTGACACCTCTGAGCTGCTGAGACCCACAATGGGGTGACTGTGAGGATGGGGTCTGTGGTGGGGCGTGTGGAAGTAGTGTGGTTTTCCTGGCAGTGAGTCAGCACTCACACGATGGCCCTTAGAAAAGGTCGTGGCGGAGGGAAGGACACCTTCCTCAAAGGAGCCAAGAACGCACCTGCCCCTCTGTTTCTGCTCTGCTCCCTCTCTTACCTCGCCTTCAGATCAGCTTGCAAGGTAGCTTGTTAGAGCAAGGAGTAAACTTAAACCAACTTTGTGTCACTCCCAGGAGTATTTTCATTTACTTTATTTTTTAAAGATTTATTTGTACATACAAGAGCTGGGGTACAGGCCAGAGTCCAGGGCGGTGAGAGGATTCACCAGCGACAGAGTGGGGAGCAGAACAGGCAGACTGACTGAAATACACTGCTGAGGGGAGCAGCAGGCGAGGCAGGAGAGGTCTGCTGCACCATGTGGGTCCCCTCCCTGGCTGGGGATTGAATTTGTGCTGCAGTAGCCGCTGATAGCTGATAGTGCTGAGACTTAACCCCTTGAGGCACCAGGGAGGCCCCATATTTGCATTTTAAATCTTATTGTTTGGGCGGGATTTTGCTCCTGGTGAAATGGAACCCAGCATTTGACTCAGGTAGGAGACATGCGGGAGTCTGCCTCCCCACCTGAGGTAAATCTTGCTTATGGGTTCTTCCACTTGTATACTACTTGAGTTTGATCAAGAAGGAGCTGACGTTTTGGGGAGGCTTTACCTCACAGGAAGCATGAAGGAAGGAACTAGAAATCCAAGTGGGAGCAACCTCTTGCTTTGACTCTCCTTTCTTTGGCTCCACATTGCCAGTTTTACTAGAGAGAACCAGGCACTATCAGGTTTCTATGCAGAAACTTGCAGTTTTCTAAACTTTTCTGGGATGGGGCAGCTGAGGGCATGACTCCCTGTCTTGGAGATTTTAGTGCTGGGGAAGTTTCCCTTAATTTGATTTGCAAGGCATGGCCAGCCTACCTTGAGGAGAGACACCACGGGCATTTGCATGCACAATGGCAGGTGAGTCAGAGACCTGTTTCTCCACGTACAAGAATACCTCATTTATTGTGCTCGGCTTTATTGTGCTTTTTCTTTTTATTACGAATTTAAGGTTTGTGGTAATCTTGTGTCTATCAACACGTTTTCTCAACAGCAATTGTTCACTCCGTGTCTCTGTGTCACATTTAATTAAGTACATTGTGGGTTCTCTTTAGACCTAATACTATTGCACACTTAATAGACTGCAGTATAGTGTAAACATAACTTTTATGTGCCCTGGGAAATGTAAGAGTTTGTGTGACTTACTTTATGGTAGCAGTCTGGAGCTGAACCTGCAGTATCCCTCAGTTTGACTGTGTCTATATCCAGTGTGGCTTTCTAGTGATGAGAGTCAGCTTAGGGGTTTCCAGAATGCCCTCAATGTCTAACCCCCATGACACAGAGGACGCATGTGTTGTTCTAGAAAACTTCATAAAGTAGAGTTGATAGGAGTTATTTATTTTAAAGATTTTATTTATTTATGCATATAAGAGCTGGGGTACAGGCCAGAGTCCAGGGAGGTGAGAGGCTTCACCAGAGATAGAGTGGGGAGCAGAACAGGCAGACTGACTGAAACACACTGCTGAGGGGAGCAGCCGGTGAGGCAGGAGAGGTCTGCTGCACCATGTGGGTCCCTTCCCTGGCCGGAGGCAGGGATCGAACTTGTGCTGCAGTGGCTGCAGTTTGCTTCATAGTGCATTGCTTAACCCACCGCACCACCAGGGAGGCCCGGAGTTACTTATTTTTTTGTGCTGCAACATGGTGGTGTTGAAACAAGACCTGGCTGATTAAACAGTCATTGAGGCTAGGTGTGCTCAAGGAATTTGGAAAAGATCTTTTCTCTTTACTTGATAAAAAGGACAAAGGTTGTGGTGTGGCTCTGAGAATTGAGTCAGTAAGTCAATCAACAAATATTAGGTGACCCACATGGTGCAGCAGTCCTCTCCTGCCTTGCTTACTCTCCCCTCAGCAGTGTATTTCAGTTGATCTGCCTGTTCTGTTCCCCACTCTGTCTCTGGTGAATCCTCTCACCCTCTGACCCCTGACCAGCACTTTAGCTCTTGTATGCATAAATAAATAATCTAAGAAAAGGCGGGGGGGGGGGGGGGAGAAAANGGGGGGGGGGGGGAGATAAAATAGGAAGTATAGATAGAAAATTGTAGGTATATTAAAGTCAAGGGCTTAGGAGACAATTACCACTGAAAAGACAATTTGTTACACTCACAGATTCCAAGAGGAGGGGGCTTGCCCTGTGGTGAGAGGCCACAGGAGGACAAGGGACAGGTGGGGGAACCTGGGGCAGGAACCTTTATATGGCCTTCTGGTGGCCTAGGGTTAAATCTCGACACTAACCCCTCCCCTCCCTGCAGCCTAAGTTTGACCCCAGAGAGGGAGGGGATGCACATGGCGCAGCAGACCTCTCCTGTCTCGCCTACTGCTCCCCTCAGCAGTGTATTTCAGTCAGTCTGCCTGTTGTGCTCCCCACTCTGTCTCTGGTAAATCTACTCACTCCCCCCTACACCTCTCACCTGCACCCCAGTTCTTGTATACATAAGTAAATCTTAAACAACAGCAACTTATAGCAGTTTCTGTGGGAAGGAACAGTGAAGTACAGTTAGCAGGTTTTGAGTTGTCTGAACAATTTCAGCAGGCTTTGAGGCACAGGGGCTATGCTTCATTGTCTGGAACCTGGTCCCACGGCTGATTCAGGTCCAAATAGGGCCCTGAGTGTGAGACCAACAAAGATATTGGTTGGATCGGTTGGGTTATATTTAAAAAGTATGCTTATGGATAAGCTTACCCTCTCTAGGAACTGCATAACCCTGGGAGAGGCAGTGTCTCCAAGGCTGCCAAGATACCCCAAAAGAAAAGCATCAGAATATAGAAAATAAAAAACATGACTGTAACAGTAAACTTTCTGGCCCTCAGTTCTTTCTCTGAACTGTGCTACCACCACGCCAACAAGGGGAACCTATTTCTTCTTATATTGAGCATGGAGGACCTTTGTAGCTGCCTAGATGAATGGATTGTGGGGGAAGTAACACTATGTGTCTTCCAAGACTGGGTCACTCAAGGTTATATGGCTTCTACTTGACTTTTCTGTTGGGGCACTGGCCCTTGGAACTCTCAGCCATGTTGGGAGGAAGCCAGAGCAGGTAAAGGCCACTATCTGAGACCTGTATGGGCTCCATCATTAACCTGCCTCAGACAAGGGCCTGCAGTGGGCTAGCCTGAACCAAGAATGACCTGAGACCTGACCTGTGCCTTAGAGGCCATTGTGCTACGTTCCTCAGGGCTACGGTGATGGGTTGCTTAATGTTTATCAAAATTATGTCTGTTTCCTCCAAAGATACTGGTAACACCAGTGCCTGATGAACACCCTCAGTTTGTTTTCAAATTTTTAAAAAAAGATTTATTTATTTATGCATACAAGAACGGGGGTACAGGCTAGAGGTGCGGGGGGTGAGCGGATTCACCAGAGACAGAGCGGGAAACAGAAGAGGCAGATTGACTGGAACACACTGCTGAGGGGAGCAGCAGGCAAGGCAGGAGAGGTCTGCTGTGCCATGTGGGTCCCCTCCCTGGTCAGCAGCAGGGATGGAACTCGTGCTGCAGTGGCTGCTATTTCCTTCATAGTGCATTGCTTAACCTGTTGCACCACCAGGGAGGCCCCAGGTTGTTTTATTATTTTTTAAAGATTTATTTATTTATGCATACAAGAACTGGGGTACAGACCAGAGGTGTGGGGGGGTGGTGAGAGGAGTCACCAGAGAAAGAGTGGGGAGCAGAACAGGCAGATGGATTGAAGCACACTGCTTAGGGGAGCAGCGGGTAAGGCAGGAGAGGTCTACTGCACCATGTGGGTCCCCTCCCTGGCTGGGGATTGAACTCATGCTACAGTGGCTACAATTTGCTTCATAATCCATTGCTTAACCCATTGTGCAACCAGGGAGGCCCATCCCAGGTTGTTTTAAATTGATAACAGAAGAGAGCAACTTTCCCAGGAAGATCATCCATAATCCTGGGGCTGACTGTCCCTACTCTGCCAGGCCCACTCCTGGACCTGAGTCAAAGAAACACTCCCACATTCCCAGAGTCCTTGCATTCTTTTCTTTCTCACATAATCTCCCTCAATCTCCACTCAAGGAGGCAGTTTTTAAAGAAATACTAACTGCTGTTCTATGGTGGTGCCACATGGTCGTAAAGAAGGTCCTATGGGAAATAATCTCGAGGTTCAGAGCATGGCTTTCTTGGTGCGAGTTGTATGTATGACCAGGTTAGGTCGGTAACAATGTTAGTGAATGGGCCTTTCAATCCACCCCTAGACTTCAAACCACCCAAGGTGATGGCAACTAGAAGAGAAAATTGTCCTCACCAGGTTTACCCAAGTGTAGATTTGTAAACAAAATATATGGTATCTGTTTTCTCAGCCCCTAATCTTGGAGTAGTTCTTATATGGCAGTATAAAAACAGGGCACAGGATGATGCTGGGTGGGGCAGTGTAGGCTGTTTTGAATACACCTGGAATAGGGCTAGGGATGGGGAATGGCATGGAGACAGATTTGGCTCCCAGAGATAACAGCTAAATCTGAGAGCACTGTATTTTAGGCACTGTATCTGTATCAGAACTGTTTTCACTTTGGATAATTTTGACATTAAATGTGAAAGTCTTCGCGTCATGCCAACCCAATGCCCCAACTCTCTGGGCCCAGCAGAATGTTCTATCATTCAGTTCAATTCTGACCCTAACTACCTGGAGTTCGTGCAGACCACAGGTTAAGGGCTCAGTTCCAAACAAGTGCTTCCTCCCCTACCCCTTAGAAGATAATAGTTGCAAGTCTGAGGTTGTGTCCCATACTTCTGACCAAATGGCTATAAATTGCTGGTTCCCACGACTCCCTCCTCAGGTTTGATTATTTGTGAGAATGACTCACAGAACTCAGGAAAATACTTTATTTACTATTATTGGTCTATTAAAAAGGCTGCGATTCAGGAACAGCCAAACACCAGAGGCACAGCAAGCAGGGTCTGGGAATGAAGAACACTGGGCTTCGTGCCCTCTCAGGGTGAACTACCCCGTCATCACTTGATGAAGTGATCAGCCTGGAGGTTCTCAGGGCTGCAGCACTCTGGGCATTTTATGGCGTTGTCATAATGCAGGCGTGTTTGATTAAGTCACGGCCGTCGGGATACGACTTCAGTTCTCTCACCTCCTCGCAGATCTGGGGTGGGACTGAAAACCCCCACCCTCTAATCACAAGGCTGGTTCTTCTTGTGATCATCCCCCCATCCTCAAACTCTCTAGAGACCCTTTAAGAATCGCCTCATTTGGATTAACTCAGGTGTGCTTGAAAGGGGCTTGTTATAACTAACAAAGGATGCTCTCAACATGCAGGAAATCCCATGGGTTTTCAAAGCAAATATATATTTCTTACTGTATCAAACACATTAGCTCATTTAATACTTGCAATAAACCTGCTGTGTTAGTCTTACTCCTACTTGGGATACAGGAAGCTAAGCTTAGAAGGTCACATAACGAGGAATTTCAATCAGGTAGCCTGACTTTTATTTTATTTTATTTTTTCAAAAAATTTTTAAAAGATTTTTTATTCATACAAGAACTGGGGTACAGGCCAGAAGTGAGAGGATCCACCAGAGACAGAGTGGGGAACAGAACAGGCAGATTTGATTGAAACACACTGCTGAGGGGAGCAGCAGGCGAGGCAGGAGAGGTCTGCTGCGCCCTGTGGGTCCCCCACCCTGGCCGGAGGCAAGGATCGAACTTTTGCTGCTGTGGCTGGGGTCAGCCTCATAGTGCGTTGCTTAACCTACTGTGCCACCAGGGAGGCCCTGCTACTGAATTTACATTGGCGAAATGATTTGCTTGAGCAAAGTAGCAATTGGATAAATCTCATAAATTTGTTTCTTAAAAAATGTTTTTGTTAGAGAAAGAGAGGACTGTAACCTTATTCACTGAAGCCAAGAAGGCTTTATTTGGAAGGAGTTCTGTAGTTTCTGTCCATCAGTTTAAGAGCAGTGTTTTAGCCTTCTAGCATCTGATAAAATCTTTTTCTTTTACATGATATCATTTAATTCTCAGTCTGAGATGGGTAGGGCAAGGGTGATATTATCTCCAGTTTGTAAATAAAGAGACACAGAGAAGAATCTATCGCTGCACAGCTAATAAGGAAATGGTAGTTTGTGCATCGCCAAATCTGCATAAGAACCTTTGCTCTTTGGATGACCCATTTAAATAGAAGTGCTCCGACTTCAACGCTTTGAAGAGAAGCAGGGAAAACACTTGCCATTTACTCTGTGCCAAGACAGGGCAGAAGGACTTCCATTTGTTCTCATTTCATGCAAGACTTGAGAACCCCCAAACGCAAAACAAGCAAGAAGAGCATTCTCCAGGGCATGCTTTTAATAAAATTGTAACTGATCACAGTTGCTTATGGTGGCCTGGTTCAGCAAGTGCTTCAGTCCTCGGTTCATGATGTAGGCCGCCTCCTCCCAGAGGCTAGAACCCCCACTCCGGCTGTGTTATTAAATCAGGGCTGGGCTGTGCACGCTGCATGTGCCCTGCGTCTCCCTAGGCTTCTGCAGCTTGTAGTACACATGGGGTCCTGTTGCTGCAGCTATTCAAGCATTGTGAGCCCTGGTCATTGATTGACCAGCACCTCAACCCCAGCCCCTCCACCAGGGGTTTCCCAGCATCCTCAGGGTTTGTCTCCACACTGTGATTGCTTTATCTTGTTCCCATTGCCAAGTCCAAGTGTGCAGTTCTTTGTGGAGGGGTGGAGGTGTTACAGGGCAAGGAGGGAGCACCCCAGAACCCCCAAACCTGGCCGCTCTAAATAGGTTCTGCTATGCACTGCATCAAGAAAAAACATACTCAGTGTATAAGACTTTTAATAGAAAGGAACTTAAATGCAATTAGTGTGTAATACAGAAAAGACAAAGAATAAAGTTTCCAAATCAAGGACCTGAAGTTACCTGTCCCCTTGTGTGTAAATGTCCAGCCAAACAGGTTTGGCCCAAAGCAAGGCCACTGACGCCCAAAAGCCTGTCTAAGGCACCTGCTGGTGGGGACCCACAGAAAAGGGTCAGAAACAACCAGAAAAGTCTGGAAGGAAAAGAACAAAATCAAAATCAAGATAAAACTGCCATTGTTAACCTCCCCTTGGGTCTCCTGCCCGCATCTGTTCCAACCAGTCCAAGGTCGAAAAGCAAGCGCAGCTTCTTCACCTGTCTCTGCTCCATGCCTCCTGTTGATCTCCTTCTGGTTCTCCATCCTGCTTCCTTCCTTTTTCCGCTCAGTCTCCAGCTTTTTCTCCTCCTAGAACCTCCCGTTACCCTGGGGCACACCCTGTTAGCACCTTCTGTATTGCAGCCTGTTGTGAGGTTGTCCAGTCTGGGCAGGGAGTAACTCAGTGTTTCTCAGAATTGGAACAGTTGCTAGAGCTGATCCTTGGGAGGATTCATTCCCATATGCAGGATGCTGGGTACATGCACTGCTGAGTGACTGCAGGCACCCATGGGACTCCAGGTCAACCCGCCTCTCTGTAGGTGACCATGACTGGGTCAAGCTCAAGGGCCTGTCCCTTTGTCTGCTCCTGGTGAGTCCTCTCAATATGATAACTGATAAAGGGAGTGTCAGTTATTTATACCCCCATCCTCCCACTTCATGCTAAAATGTGAGTCACTGATAAAAAGCACTCAGCAATCGTTGATTATCAAAGTGGTGCCAGCCACTAGGCTAGGAGCTTTATGTACCTTATCTCCTTCTAATCCCCAGAACAACCCAGAGACAGCACAACTTACTGACAAAGGGATCAGAGGTCAGCAGGAACCCAGAGGTGCAGATTGCCCTTTATAAGTAGGCATGAGTCCCTCATCTGTAAAAGAGACTTAGATTCAAGATTGGAGAAGATTTAAAATCTTCTCCAGTTTTGTTGCCTTTCTCGGGAATATTTACAACATGATCAAAGTCAAAACGTTAGGACTGATCTTAGAAATACACACATATTGAGGCCTCCCTGGTGGCACATGGGGTTAAGCACTATACTATGAAGCATCCACAGTCATTGCAGCACGAGTTCGATCTCCAGGCAGGGAGGGGACACACATGGCGTAGCAGACCTCTCCTGCCTCGCCTGCTGCTCCCCTCAGCAGTGTGTTTCAGTCGATCTGCCTGTTCTGTTCCCCACTCTATCTCTGGTGAATCTGCTCACCCCTGTACCTCTGGCCTGTACCCCAGGCCATTAATAAATAAATCATTAATAAATGCATTAATAAATAAATCTTTAAAAAATGCGCACATAGTTACATCAATATATCAGTGGGTTATAATTTTGAGGGAGGAGATGTTTAAAACTATTCATTAAGGTTATTTTTAAATTTTAGTAACAGAAAGCTCACCTCACATTGACCTGAAGAATTGGGGAGCATGGGGGGCAATGTCCCTAATGGCTTATTATGAAAGGGCCAGTGTTACCAGTGGGTTTCTGCTCTTTATGATTAAAACATACAGGTTTATCTCTGCGCGTGGGTCACCTTTGTCCTCAGGCAGAGCTCCTTCATTTGCAAGATGGTCAATCAAAGAGATAAGGGTCTTCTCCCCTGGCAGGAAAGAAACCACAGCTTTCTATAATCATTGAACAGTTTTACTTTCACACTGGCTCACCCCTGAACTGTTCTAAACAAACAGGAGTTAATATGTGGACCTGGGCCTATTATTCACACTTAAGCCAATCACTGTAGCAGACACTATGACATCATACCAACTGGGATATATCAATCAGGGTCTATCCTCTAGAGCTGGGGGTAGGTTGTGTCCTACGAAGACAGCTTGAGGCTGGACAGGCTCTCCAGAGGACAGTCTGGGTGCATCAGTCAGGATAAGAATAGGTTATGGCTCAGTAATAGACAAATCCAACATCTTAGTGGTTTGAAATACACGGACATTTCTTGGTCATGCTTGATGCAGTAAGCAGGAAGCTCACAGTGGTTGCCCATGGAAGGAGGGTAGAGGAGACTCTATCTCAACACTCTTAGTATGCGGGGTAGGATTGCTGGAGAGACTAGCACCGCCAAGGAAATTTTCTGGCTGCCAAAGACACACGTTGCCTGGGTGACAGAAAGCCAAGTGGTGGTGTGGCCCTCAGAGGGGCAGGAAGTGCAGCCTGGATGGAGGGGGAGCCATGTTGGTGAACAGCAATGGGGCCTGACCCAGCAAGGAAGGATGCAAAAAGGCCATCGACAGCAAGTAAAGGTGGCGCTTCTGAAATTTTAACAAAAGGAGAGTGGGAGGAGGCTGCGGTGACTCTCAAAGTGCACTGCCTTTGCCTGAGAACATCCAATTTGGAGCATGAAATTTTCTAGCTGGGTGTCTCTAGGTGAAGAATCTTTGAGCATCAGTTTTATCAACTGTAAAAACAAGGATAACAGTATTTATCATGCATGAAATAATGCATGCAATATGCATGATGTATTTGTAAGTGCTGTATGTCCCTTAAGAGTTATTTTAGCTCATCTTTCACTCTTTCTCTGAACATCTAATAACAGAACCTTAGCATCAACCCTTGTCAGTTCTGGAATGAGCTTTGTGGAAGCAATTGTTTACAATCTGTGATGGCTGCCCATCCTTCTTCCCCTACTCTGCCAACCCCAAATTTTGAGTTTGCAAATGGTCTCCTTGGGGGGAAACGTTCTTATCTGTTCCATTTATGCTTTCATCTCACACCTTGTGAGTGGTCTGTGTTCTTATTGATGGTGCATAGTTTTAGCCCCTAAAAGTTCTAATAATGTGAGCTTTCTGAATTATACAAGATGGGACTGGATGTGGTATGATGTCAAATATTCCTTCCTGAAGAGCTGCATTCTGTTCAGATCTCTGCTACCTGTAATGTTCCTATTCCGGGCAAGTCGCCCAGCAAATTCAGCCTCATTCTGCTAATTTGTAAAGTGCAGATAAAAATTCCAGCGCCATCATCTACAGAGGATCTTTGAGAGGATAAGGGAATTAATATTCCCATTATAGATCTCCAAATATGCATAGACGATGAGGGGAAATCAGTTAATTGGATGTGCAAGCTGTGTGCCTGCCTATGTGTGTGTGTGTGCGTGTGTGTGTGTATGTGGCTCACTTGACTCTCTGGGGTGAGGCTGGGGGACTTATCCTCATGTGCAGCGAGCATTCCTGCCATCATCGGTAGCACAGACTAGGTACCACTGAGGCTGGGTGTGAAGCAGGTGTCCCCAAGGGAATTCCAGTGACCTCACCCTTCTAGAATATCCCCCCTTGCCCCCACTTTTGATGACCATCAAGAGAAGCTGGATGTATGGAGCAAAAGGGTGGGTGGGTGGGGGAAAAGCATGGGTGGGCACCCTGTGAGGAAAGACAGAGAGCGAGGATGAGGCAAGGGCGCCCATGTTGAGGGCCCCAACTGCATGTGACAGCGAGGGAGGTGCTCCACTCACACAAGCAGGAAGAGAATGGCCTTCTGGGGCCTTGCACATCCTTCTTTCCACCCAGCTTCCCAGCCCTGGCGGGCCAGGCATAGTTTTATAAGAACCTTCCCACTCAAAGTGGTGTCACCCCACCTTCTGGATGGGGTAAGTGCTGTGCCTCTGTCCTCTAAGAGAGCCCCGAGGATGTCTCTGTCCTTCCAGGCTCTGAGTGAGCTGCTGTTTCCCTGATGGGTTTGCTGGAGCAGGGCTTGGGTGAGGGCTAATTAGATAATGCCTGTGAAGCACTTGGAGTTCCTTGGAGACGGGCTTGCTCTCTATGTATTATTAATAGTGGTGAGCACAGTGTTTCCAAACAAAGGCCGGTGCCTACTTAAATACCCGCGGTGGAGGAGGGAGGCAGTGGGCTGGCCTGGAGCGCAGCACCAGCTCAGGGGAGCCTGTCCATGGGGGAAGGCCTCAGCCCTGTCAGGGGCTTGGGTTCGCGAGTGAGGGCAGAGGCTGCTGTTATAAGACGGCATGGAGGTATCCCCGAAGTAGGCCATTCCTGTGTGGACAATGTGAACAGGGGAAACGATGATTCCTGTTAAATCGGTTGTGAAGGTGATGGGAGAGCCAGAGGGGAGAAATTGGTTAGCCCGAGTCCAGGCCAGCATGTGCCCTGCTCAGGGCTGTTTCGAATCGAGGGGGCTGTGCCAGCTTCCGGAAGCAGAGCTGGTTGCTGGTTGGCTTTCCCCTGAGAGAGCCAGCTCTTCCTTAGCCAGCTCCCTGTTTTCTGAGGGAAGAGGGGGAAAGAATTTCTGTAATAATACTCCCTCTCTCACCCCATAAAGTTTGGGGTATGGGCCTCCCTGGTGGCCCAAGGGGTCGAGTGCAGCGCTGTGAAGCACCTGCAGCATGAGTTTGATCCCAGCCAGGGAGGGGACCCACATGGCACAGCAGACCTCTCCTGCCTTGCCCGCTGCTCCCCTCAGCAGTGTGTTTCAGTCAGTCTGCCTGTTCTGTTCCCCAGTCTGTCTCTGGTGAATCCTCTCACCTCACTCCTCCACCCCCTTCCACCCCTCCCCCACCTCCGCCCTACCCCTGCCTCTGGCCTGTACCCCAACCCTTGTATGTATAAATAAATAAAAAAATCTAAAAAAAAAAGTTGGGGTGTGCTTCAGGCAGATTTCGGTATCTGATTCAGAAGGGTTAATTTGGCGGTGTCACATCCTAAGCTAGGGAATTGTAGGGGTGCTACTCTCCTCCCACTGGAGGGTTTTGTTTGGAGCCCCTGCACCTTTGTTCCTCCCAGGTCCCGGAGTTGCTCATGTGGGTAGGCACCCAGAGCAGCTGCCCCCACAAAAGAGATGTTGAAGCCTGTTAGAGACTGGGTGTCTATAGCTCCAGTATTTTATATTGTTGGAACGCTAGGCCCTGGTGTGAGAGTGTTGGGTTAGATGAGATGGTGAGGGTGGGGTCCCCGTGATAGGGGTAATCCTGTGGTCAGTGCCCCTATAAGGAGTGTAGGGTAAACGAAATAGCTTTTTTTTTGTTTTTAAGATTTATTTATTTATGCATACAAGAACTGGGATACAGGCCAGAGGTGCAGGGGGTGAGGGGAGTCACCAGAGACAGAGTGGGGAGTAGAATAGGTGGATCTACTGAAATACACTGCCAAGGAGAGCAGCGGGTGAGACAGGAGAGGTCTGCCCCCTGTGGGTCCCCTCCCTGGCCGGGGATCGAACTCACGCTACAGTGGCTGCTCATAGCTTCATAGCGCAGTGCTTAATCCCTTGCACCACCAGGGAGGCCCCGAAATAGGCTTTTATGCCACCATCACCTGCAGCCTTGAATGCAGCAGGCAGTTGGGAGTGTGGGGCATGCACGCCTGATGGTGGCCACTTGGTGTGGGGCGTGGGCATGCATGAGTGGGCACACCTGAGCCTAGACGCTGAGGCTGTAAAGTGGAGTCACTCAGAGATTGGAAGACCACTGTGGTGAGTGGCTATGAGAGGACAAGCAGCGGCTATAAAAGGAGGAGACCATGAGATGATGCCAGAGAAAGCCCAGAGAGAAAGAGTAAAGATTCACCAGGGGCTCCGAGGCCCGCCAGCCTCCTGGTCCCCAGCCTTCCTGCCTTGCAAGCCTGCGGGCTTGCCCCACATCAATGGTGTAGAGAGAACAGTAAAGCCTGAAAAAGCCCCAGAGGGCTCCAGGACTCTCCTTTATCCGTCTGCCCCAAGAGAGAGCTGCCCCATGTTTGCAGGCACTATAAGGAGACACTGGAGAGCTCTTTTTTTTTTTTTTTTTTTAAAGATTTATTTATTTACACATGCAAGAACAGGGGTACAGGCCAGAGGCATGGGTGTGAGCGTATTCACCAGAGACAGAGTGGGGAGCAGAACAGGCATACTGACTGAAATACACTGCAGAGAGGAGCAGCGGGGGAAGCAGGAGAGGTCTGCTGTGCCATGTGGGTCCCCTCCCTGGCTGGGGATCGAACTTATGCTGCAGTGGCTACAGATGCTGCACAGTGTGGTGCTCAATCCACCGCACCACTAGGGAGGCCACGGAGAGCTCTTTTTTCTCTCTTCTGTGTAAGGACACTGTGAGGAGATAGAGATCTGTCTGTGAGCCAGGAAGAGAGAGCTCACCAGGAAGGGAATCAGTGGCCATGTCTTGATATCGGGCTTTCGTTCCTGCCTCCAGAACTGTGAGGAACAAGTGTGTTGTTTCAGTCACCCAGTCTGTGGCACTTTGTTATACATAGCGGCAAAGCTGACTAACTTCTGGTCTCTCAGAATGTGCCCTCACTTGGTAATGGGGTTATTGCAGCTCTGATTAGTTAAGATGAGGTTACACGGCATTAGGAGCCCTAGCCCATGTGACCAGAGACCTTATAAGAAGAAGAGAGAAGTCTTAGTCATACCCACAGGGAGAAAACTGTGTGAAGACGGAGGCGGAGATTGATGTGATGTGTCTATAAGACGATGGATGTTAAGGATTGCTGGCAATGCTGGGATTTAAGAGGAAAGGCAGGAGGGCTTCCCTGGTGGTGCAGGGGTTGGGCACTGCACTGTGAGGCGTTGGCAGCCACTGTAGCATGAGTTCGATCCCCGGCCAGGGAGGAGACCCACATGGCGCAGCAGACATCTTCTGTCTTGCCTGCTGCTCCCCTCAGCAGTGTACTTCAGTCAGTCTGTCCTGTTCCCCAATGTGTTTCTGGTGAATGCTCTCACCCCCGCACCTCTGGCCTGTACCCCAGCTCTTGTATGCATAAATAAATAAAACCTTTTTAAAAAAATATGTATTTATTGATTCATACAAGAGCTGAGGCACAGGCCAGAGTCCAGGGCTATGAGAGGATTCACCAGAGACAGAGTGGGGAGCAGAACAGGCAGACTGACTGAAACACACTGCTGAGGGGAGCAGCAGGTGAAGCAGGAGAGGTCTGCTGTGCCATGTGGGTCCCCTCCCTGGCCGGGGCAGGGATCAAACTCGTGCTGCAGTTTGCTTCACAGTGCGTTGCTTAACCCACTGCGCCACCAGGGAGGCCCAAAACCTTTTAAAAATAATAATAAGAGAAAAGGCAGGAAAGAGCGTCTCCTCTTGAGCCTTGAGAGAGCAAGGCCCTGCCTACACCATGCTTTGGAGCCTCCACTCTTCAGAACTTTAGGAGAACGAATTTCTGTTGTTTTGAAGTACCCAATTTTTCGTTTTCTTGCAGCAGTCCCAGGAAATGAACGCTCTGGGGTCTGGGGATGTTTGGTGTCTCTCTCAAACTGACCACAAACACCATCGCTACCTCAGAGAGTCAGCCAAGTCCAGTAGGGCCTCCTTTAGCTTTGTCCCTCTATTTCGGGAAGTCTGCTCCCTTGGACTCCCAGGTTGTCTCATTGAGGCCAGGCCTCCTGCTGCCAAGTTCTCACACAAAATGTTCCAAGATACAAAAGAGCTTAGAAACCCAGAGCTCAGGGCAGTAGCAAAGCAAAGCTGCCTCCCTGCTCAGAGAAAGGAAAAGTGCTTCTGAATATCAAAATCACCCAATCGTCGTTTCTTCTCTGAATCTGCCAGTGATATTATATTAGAAGTCCCATCACGGGCCATCCCATAGGTTACCTGGGGGGGCACGAGCTGGTTAGTGTGGCTAAGTACAATCCGAGCAAGTGAGATGATCTGGCAGTTTCTGAGTTGTGGGTCACTTACTGGCTTCCAGGAGCAGGCATTTCAGAGCTGCCAGCGTCCTCCTCCCCTCTCCTCCAGAATTCTAGATCTCAGGGTCTAAAATAGTAACTTTTAGGCTCACCCACTGAGCTTCTGTTTGTCCTGTGTATGAACAAACCCAATAAAATAGATCATGTTACCCAGACCCGTCCTACCATGTTATTTAAACTAGTAATTAAGAGTCTTAGAGCTGGCTCTCCTACAGTCGCTGAACCACCACCAGCATCCCCTTCCCTGTTCTGGGATGGCTCCATGGGGTTAGCGGGCCACGGACACCTGGCACTCTCTCGGGTTAGATCCTTTTTCAGAAGTACAAATCCCCAGCCCCCATCAGACCAGAGCTTCTAGAAGGGCTGCTCAAAGCAGCATTGCCTTCGGGGAATGGCCTCCCCCGCTGGCATCCTTGCCTGCTGGGAGAGACTGATACCATTAACCCAGGAAATAAAGCCTTCTTTCGTGGCCCAGTTGACTTCAACCAGCCAAGCTTTTCTGCTTCCTAATGTTAAGAGTCAGTATCATTAAGGTTGAGAAGACAGACAGAAACTTGTGTAGAAATCACTAAACTTTACATTGAGCTCAAAGGACATGATGGCCTCAAAGTCATGATTCTGGTTATTAAAATGTTCCCAGGGTCTGTGGATACGAATATAAACCAACCCTCCTATTAAAATCCAACCACGACTCTTCATTAATGTGGGTAGATAAGGATTTTATTTCAAACATGCTACTTCTAAGTGGTGGAGCTGGGAGTTAATACAGGTCTTGCAGGGTTGAGCTTTTAAAGTGTTAATTGGGGGCCCTCCCTGGTGGCGCAAGGTATTAAAATCGTAGCACTATGAAGCTACCTATAGTCATTGCAGCACGAGTTCGATCCCCGGCCAGGGAGCTGACTCACATGGTACAACAGACCTCTCTCCTGTCTCGCCTGCTGCTCCCCTCAACAGTGTATTTTAGTCAATCTGCCTATTCTGCTCCCCACTCTGTCTATGGTGAATCCTCTCATCCCCTCACCTCGGGGCTGCACCCCAGCTCTGGTATGCATAAATAAATAAATCTTTAAAACAATAAAAATAAAGTGTTAAGTGAAAAAGTAGGCCAGTCCTTGGAAAACTCAGAGGCAGGTTAATGAATCAGGCAGACTGGGAGCGGGTGGCTACTGTGGGTGAGGCTGCGTGTTATGTGCTGAGGGAGATAAATAGGAATCGTTCTTACTAAGGGAAACAATAACGACTTTTGTGGTCTCTCCCTTTGGCTTAGATAATACTATCTAATTGAATTCTTACTATTTCTACTGAGTACCATGGAGTAACTTGCTGAATTCACCCAACCAAAATGGTCCAGGCTGGGATTTGAATCCAAGTCAGCTCTGTTTCAAAAGCCTGAACATATATGAACCCTAATCCAAGGTAAACTGTGATAACTGGTATAAAAGCTATGTCAAGAAAGCCCAGGAAGTGAATCAGTGAGGAAGCGAATAACCTCCACCTCCCCTTCAAGGAAAGCTGAGAGGAGGAAGAAAGTCAAACATGAGTCTGTGATGGAAGTAGCATTTCAAGGTCCTTGAAAGGCAGGGATGTTGTAATGGTCAAAGAGGATTGTGGGATATTCTCATTGAGAGGAAATGACCCAGCAAAAGTTGCAAAGGAGGCAAGCGTGTGGGGCAGCAAACGGAATGGGAGTAACCTAGTGTGATGGGGTCTGAAGAACGTGTGGAGGAGAAAATTTGACAAAGGCTATTTTGTCAAAGGCCTTGAATACCATCCTCAGGGACTGGGGTTTATTTTGTTAGAGAATTTCTAAAGGTGTGGTATCTCTGGCCTTCCTTGCCACCAGGGAGGCCCTAGGTTATGAAGATTTTAATAAGTCACTTAAAATCCCCAGCCTCTTCAGTTTCTTTGTCTGTAAACGAATAATAATAATAGTAATTAATACTATCATTATTACCATTTTGAACACTTTGTGCCACTTTCTGGACTAACCACACCTTAGTCATTATCAAATGTAATCGTTATGCCATCTTAAGAGGTAGATTCTATGTATACTCTGATTTTACACAAAACAGGTACAGGGGAACATGCCCCTTCTGAGTGGTGGAGATGGCAGTAAAGTCCCATTTCTGCCCCTCCACGCCCTGCGCTGGTACAGTGCTCAGTTGTGCTGTTATCACTGTAACTACATCAGAAAGAGCAGACATGAAGAAGGAGGGAGAGCGAGGAGGCACAGGTGAGTTGGGGACTGCATGGTGGGTCCTGTCATTTTCTGTAGGGTGGGTAACCCGGGAGAATTCCCATTTGGAGCAGGGCACAGAACTGGCTTTGGGCAGCCTGCCTTGGGCCAGCTGCCTCTGTTTTTTTCTTTCTAGGCATTCTCTCAGTTAACCTTCATAATAACCCTCTGACTTAGGGTTTCTTCTTATGGAGGAACTGAGTCAGTTTAGTGGGTAACCCTTTGAGGGAGACTTCCTGTTATCAGGATGACTAGCAAGATCAAAATGGGCCTCCCTGGTGGCGCAGGGGTTAAAGTTTCAACATTATCAAGATATTGCCAGCCACTGTGGCATGAGTTCAATCCCGAGCTAGGGAGCTGACCCACATGGTGGAGCTGACCCACATGGGTGCAACAGACCTCGCCTTTCTCGCCTGCTGCTCCCCTCAGCAGTGGACTTAGTTGATCTGCCTGTTCTACTCCCTGCTCTGTCTCTGGTGAATCCTCTCACCCCCTGCACTTCTGGCCTATACCCCAGTTATTGTATGCACAAATAAAAAAATAAACTTAAAAAAAATGTCACCAAGGCTTGGGATGAGTCTTCCTGGGGAAATCAAGAGAACTTCATATGTTGGGAGATGGGGAGATTCCCGTCATGGGTTTGTACTGTGACTGGTGACTGAATCCAGCTCCCCCAGCACCATGCCTGTCGTGTAAGGAAGAGGGCAACGTCATGGGGAGTGCAAGGAGCCAGGTGCTCAGTCCACCTCTCCTACCTCCCCCATCATGGCAGCTCATGGGAATAGACTCACTGGGTGATGGATGGATGGGGGAGACTGGGAAGTGTCAAGTACTGTGGGGACCCAGGGGGTAGGGGAGAGGAATAATGTCCCAACATTGTCTTTTTTCTCCCCAGGACAAAGGAGGAAATCTGACCTGCTTTCTGTTAACCATAGAAACCAGGGATGGCCTCTGTGGCTATAATGCCAAACAACCAAGGGCACCAGTGGGGCCTGACCAGTGGGAGACAGAGTGAGACCAGAGAGCTGCAGGTTGCTCTTATTCTTTTGTAGATGCAATCTTCCTTTCTTGCTGGGCACCTTTTGGGTAGTTCTAAACCTGATCTTTTTCAGTTCACTTCTTGCACACTTGCTTGAGAGTGAAGAATTCAGCTCCTCAGGAGGGCAAGTGAGAGAATGTGGAGTGGGAGCATTGGGAAGGCCTGCCAGGTGAGGAACCCGGTGTAAGAATGCTGCCCAGGCTTTCGAATGGTCTAGAAAACCATGCAAAATGACTACTTCTTTATCAATCTTGGTCTGATTCGAAGGAGCAGGGGCAGGAAATGCAGGAACCCTGCATGTTCGCTAAATGAATATTCATAAACAGTTTTAGTTGATAGACAAAGGAAATGTTTACATGCTACAGTCATTATGAGACTACCCAAGTAAGATAGCGACATTCCAGTTCATCTCCCTTCTATCCCAAGATGACCCCTAACTTGCTTTGAAGTAGGAAGTGGGCATCTTGTCTGTTATACTCTGCAACTTTATATAAATTAGGAAGGTTATTCTGAGTGTAACAAAAATAAATACTTGTGAAATGGCATTGAATTTGGTATAGTGGAAAGGATACTGGCCTAAGAGTAAGATCTTGGTACTTAATTAGATTTCACCATTAACATGCTGTCTCACAAGTGATTCCATTTTTTTATTATTATTTTTTAAAAATTTATTTATTTATTTATGCATACAAGAGCTGGGGCACAGGCCAGAGTTGTGGGAGGTGAGAAGATTCACCAGAGACAGAGTGGGGAGCAGATCAGACAGATCGATTGAAATACACTGCTGAGGGAAGTAGCTGGCGAGGCAGGAGAGGTCTGCTGCACCATGTGGGACCCTTCCCTGGCCGGCGATCAAACTCACGCTGCAGGTCTGCAGTTGCTTCAACCCGCTGTGCCACCAGGGAGGCCCGATTCCATTTTTTTAATAATTAAATAATCAAATTTATTTATTTCTCACACTGTTGTTCATTTTTGTACAGTATTTGATTTCCCCCCTGAGATGTAGTCCCCATGGTTCTCCCACCACCATAGCACTGCCCCGTAGCACCCCAGCCTCATAGCACCATCACACAGTCACTTATGTTCTTCCCTCCCCTGCTTTGACTGTTCTCCCTCCCCTGTCCCTGCTGGATGCCTCAGATATATAGTCAGCTTGCAAATTTTGTCTTTTTCTTGACCCTTTGCTTGGATTCCTTATATTCCACATATAAGTAAACCATCTGATATTTATATTCTACCTTCTGATTTATTTTGCTTAGCATATTCCCTTCCAGCTCCATCCATGTTGCTGCAAATGGCATAAGTTTTTTTTTTTTTGATTGCTGAGTCATATTCCATTGTGTATATAGACCACATCTTCTAAATCTGTTCATCTGTTTTGAAGCTTTTAGGTTGTTTCCATACCTTAGGTATTATAAATAGTGTTGCAATAAATAGCGGAGTGCAGGTTTCCTTTTGAATTAGTGTTTTTGTGTTTTTGTGGTAGATTCCTAGGAATGGAGTCACTGAACTATATGGAAGCTCCATTTTTAGTGTTTTGAGGAACCTCCACACAGCTTTCCATTGTGGTTGGACCAATTTACATCCCACCAGCAGTATAAGAGAGTTCCTTTCTCCCCACATCCTCACTGTCTAAAACACTAAACAGATGCATTAGGATGGGGTGGAATTGCCACGAGAGCCTGGTGACCAGGAGATCCAGTCTGAACAAACCCACTCCACATATAAGGTATTTGATTCCTAGCCCTGAATAACAAGTATCTGGGGTATGACATGTTTCTGCCTCTAGGATTTTGGTATCTGACTATTGGGTTGGTTCCTTTTCTGGTTTTGTGCATTTGGACTAATGTCACAGAACTTCCATAAGAAGTCTTGGCTAATTTGGGCCAATAATCTTTATTTATATTTTAGTTTTTAAAGATTTTATTTATTTTTGCATAAAAGAACTCGGGTGCAGGTCAGAGGTGTGGGGGTGAGAGGATTCACTAGAGACAGAGTGGGGAGCAGAATAGGTGTATCCCACTGAAATGCACTGCTGAGGGGGGTAGCAGGTAAGACAGGAGAGGTCTGCTGTGCCATGTCAGTCAGCACCCTGGCCGGGGATCGAACTCAGGCCATCATGACGGGCCTTTGTGGTGGTAGCAGTGAGACTTAACCTCTAGGCCACCAGGGAGACCCAGGGCCAATAATCTTGAAAAAGAGGACTAGATAGTAAAAACTACCTTTTATTAAGCACTTGTATGAGCCAGACAGAATGCTAAGCGCTTCAGATATACTATAAAATATACTCTTCTCAGCATTCCTGAGATAGGGCTTCATGATTTGGCTGTAAATAATAGAAAATTCAACTCAAACTGGAACTGGTTTAAACAATTAAGCCATTTATTGCCTCAAATAGCTCACGGTAAGTCAAAAGGCAGAATGACCTTTAGAACAGGTTGATCACTCATCACCAGGATGATTTTAGGGACTTCTGTTCCTTCCTTCTCTCTGCCGCCCTTCTGACGTGTGGCAGTGTGGAGTTCCTGCTCAGACCCTCTCTGTTCATGGTTGAAGGCTGGCTGGCTGTCACAAGCAGGGCTCCTGGCTTTCTTTTTTTTTTTTTTTAATTTTTTATTTTATGCATACAAGAGCTGGGGTACAGGCCAGAGTCCAGGGAGATAAGAGAATTCACCAGAGACAGAGTGAGGAGCAGAACCGGGAGATCGACTGAAATACACTGCTGTGGGGAGCAGCGGGTGAGGCAGAAGTCTGCTCCACCATGTGGGTCCCCTCCCTGGCTGGCAGCAGGGATCGAACTCGTGCTGCAGTGGCTGCGGTTTGCTTCATAGTGTGTTGCTTAACCCACTGTGCCACTAGGGAGGCCCCATGGCTCTCTTAATATTAAGCCTGAAGAAGGGAATTGCTTCTGGAAATTCTCTTAGAGAACCTGTCCTGGAAATCCTGGACAAATTTTGTGTCTTATTGGCCTGATCTGTGTCATATATCATGGATCAAACATGAGGATAAGACCACTTTGATTAGTTTAGATAAATCAAAACCTTCTTCAGAAATAGAGAAGCAGGTCCTCCCTGGCGGTGCAGCGGGTTGAGCACCACACTGTGTAGCATCTGTTGTACAGCAGCGCAGGTTCAATCCCCGGCCAGGGAGGGGGATCCACATGGCACAGCAGACCTCTCCTGCCTCGCCCTCAGCAGTGTATTTCAGTCCATCTGTCTGTTCTGCTCCCCACTCTGGCTCTGGTGAATCCTCTCACCTCCATGACTCTGGCCTGTACCCCAGCTCTTGTATGCATAAGTAAATAAATCTTTAAAAAAAAAAAAGAACTAGAGATGAGGTTACTCCCTTTGAGTCACATTGGCTACATGGAAGAGAACAAAATCAGGGTGCTACCAGAAAGGCGGAAGGAAGAACATGAATGTTGGGTAGGCCACCAAACATATCTACTAAAATGAGGTTAACTTGCCCAAGAGTCACCTTTGACCTCATTCTTAACTCTTGCCAAGTATCTCTTTTGTCTAAAATACTCTACACAATTAAAAACATTTCAACAAGGAAAAAGTGTAAATAAATATTTTTATCTCCAGCCACATTTAATTTTTTTATATAGACTTTTTAAAGGACTATTTTCTAATAGCCAGTTAATGTGGAAGGCTATTTTAGCATAAGATAGCTGACTGTCCGCTTATGAGTGGGCTATTTCAGTTTCAGAGTTCTGGATCTATTTCTGATTCCAAAGCATGCAAGTGTACAGAATTTGATTCCAACAAGCCATAAACTTAAATGGTTTATCCATAATAAAAGCTGGAAAAACGAAGCATTTTCTTCCCCTGAGTTCATTTTACAAGACAAACTCCCCCAGTTCATCTTAAATTGGACAAAAAGAGAAAAAAAAGAATCAAGACTAATGTATCAGTTGGACAGATATCAGTTTCAAAACAGCTCGAACTGACTTAAGCAATAAATGGAATATATTGACTTTCATCACTGAAAAACTCAGCGATAAGCAAATCTCCGAAAGCTCTGTAATGTCATCAAAGATCCTGCTTATTTCATTCTCTCCTAGCTGTCTTTTGTGGTTGTCCTTCATTTTGAGGCCAGCTTACCTCTGGATCACAAGATGGCTGCCCATAACTCCTGGACTGTGGGTTTCCCTATTCACATCTGTTGAAAAAGGTGGCACTCAGAGAAGTAGTAAACTTCATTCCCACAAATCCCCAACCATGACTCCTTGAAGCTCATTATCCTGAATCAAACTGTGTAGCCAGGGGGAAGGAATAGCCTGCTTTGCTTACCCTGCTGGAGTGAGCCTTGACAGACCTAGGGTTTATTGGGAAGGGAAGGGAAGGGAAGTGATGCTGGAAAGGGAACCCACAGAGGTGGACTGCAGTAGCTCACAGGGAAAAGTTCATAGACAGTTCCTCACAGAAGCAACGTGACTGGTAGCATAAGAGGGCCTAAGAGAAAGTGGATAGGAAGAACAGTAATCAAAATTGTAAGCATGGGTTGTTCATTTAGCAAGAGCTCTCTAACCAGCCCAGTTTCTCTTGGTGGAAAGTTGAAAATCTCATCCTGATAAGATTTGTGGAATCATCCTTCTTCCCTAAAGCATCCTTCCTCTTCCCAATTTCTAGAGTATTCTCTTTCAAGCTTCTCTGAACTTCAAACTCAATTAATTTTTCTTATAATTATCTGAAGCTTTAGTCTTTGGCTAGTACCTCCCCACACAGAAAGGTATGGTCATTCCAGAAACACCTTTAGAAGACCCTCATTGAGGATATTAGGGCCTTAACAGTAAGGGGATTGACTCAGAATCATCTTTATGCAGTCTCTTTTACAAGTGCACAATAACCAGCAAACAGAGAGACTGATCCCAGTGTGTTTACAGCAGTTTATTCTTCAGTTACTTTCCCTCTCCCCTCCCCTCCCCTC
>JAGFMF010011860.1:3629828-3650431 GCA_019455555.1 Galemys pyrenaicus
CCCCGCTCTGTCTGTGGTGAATCCTCTCACCCCCCACACCTCTGGCCTGTACCCCAGTGCTTGTATGCATAAATAAATAAATCTTTAAAAAAAGAAAAGAACTTCATTTGGCTTTTTATTAGAATGATATCTATAGGGGTTATAATACTGGCTGTCTCATGAAAAAATGAATTTACTATATATATATTTTAAAGGTTTATTATTTATGCATAAAAAAGCTAGGGTACAGGCCAGAGGTGTGGGGGTGGGGGTGAGAGGATTCACCAGAGACAGAGTGGGGAACAGAACAGGTAGATTAACTGAAATACAGTGCTGAGGGGAGCAGCGGGCAAGGAAGGAGAGGTCTGCCGTGCCAACTATATATTTTGTTTCAGATAAAAAAATCAATAAAATATGAAGACTGTTCCTTCTAATGGTGTCACTGAGGTGATACGATGCGAGGTTACGTTATATTCTGTACTGGGATGTGACGTTACGGTCTTTCTAGCAGAGGTCCTGAAAGGCTCAGTAAATTGTCTATAATCAGGGGGCCTCCCTGGTGGCGCAGTGGTTTGGATACTGCACTGTGAAGTATTTGTGGCAGAGCAGCGTGAGTTCAATCCTCAGCTAGGGAGCTGACTCACATGGCGCAGCAGACCTCTCCTGCCTCACCCGCTGCTCCCCTCAGCAGTGTACTTCAGTCCATCTGCCTGTTCTGCTCCCCACTCTGTCTCTGGTGAATCCTCTCACTTCCCCCAACTCTGGCCTGTATCCCAGCTCTTGCATGCATAAATAAGTAAATCTCTAAAATAAATAAATAAATAAATAAATAGATCGATTAATTAATTAATTACTTGTCTATGATCAGGTTGGTAGTGAACAAGCCAAAATGATGGCACAAAATTTTGAGTCCCACACAAAATTTTGAGTCCCAATTTGAGACTCTTGTCTGACGAATCTACCATTTTCCTTGTGTTTGGAGGATACTCGGATGCTTGATCTTTCCAGCTGGTCCATTTGCCCAACTCAAAAGTGTGAGCAAGCCAGACACTCGTCTGATATTCACAAAGCTCCCAGTCCAGGTGGAGGTGCTGTCCTAGGAGAGCCCGTAGGAGAAAGCCAGCTTTAGCCAGAGCGGGGTTGGTGGGGAAGGTGTTGGGTACTTCATGGCATCAAGCGGCAGTGTTGGCACCAGCCTCCAGAACCAGGGACAGCCACGGTCAGAGCTTTCCTCTCTCCTTTGCTTCCAATTTTCTTCATTTGTCTGCTTCATTCTTCGCTGTTTCCAAAAATTGTCTTCCTCCAGCTCCTGAGTCCACAGGGTGAAATACACCCTGTATTTCAGCTCCAATGTCAGCTCCAAGGTGACCTAAAAAAAGGTGGAAGTCTTTTTAATGGTAGCTACAGAGAGTGTGCTATTTAGAGCATCAGAAAAGGACATTTAATTTGGATTTGTGCTGAGAACCAGACCCGGTGAAGGCAGAGGGCAGGGGCAGGAAGCAAGAGCACTCCAGGGGCAGAGTAGGGAGAGAACAGAAAGCTGTGCAGCAGGCCTGGGGTAACGTGTAGTGGGTGGAGAGGTGGGGCCTGAGTCTGGAGAGGTAAATGGGGCAAGGGCCCTGGGGTCTCGTGGGCCATTTTTTAGCACAGTAGTTTGCAGTATTTGAATAGCGACAAGTTGACTTGACTTTCTTCACTGGCTGAAAGACTTTGCAAAACAAACTCTTGGTAAAACAAAAGATAAAAACCACATCGAACAAGTTCTCTTTTGCCATCAGGTCATGCTATGGATTTTGTAATTATGTTCCCGTGGGAGAAAATACGGGTCACGCCCAGTTACCAATCAGACGTTCCTGGATGTCAAGGACAAGGACACCCTAACCCATTATAGTTTAGTCCTGCTGATTTTTCCCTGTAGAACTGAGGGAATATTCTCATTTGTCACCGCTCTTCCACAGGACCGACCGACTTTCAAGGATTGGGGAATCCTGCTAGGACTAGGACTACTCCTAGTCCCCCCATTTTGTCAGTTTGGTTCCCTGTGGTCTTCTTGGATTTGGTTATTTTTTTCCCACTTTTCTGATCTGTTACACCATTTCATCAAATCAGTTCATGATATACTATTTTTTTTTAAAGTAACTCCAACTGATTTGTAATACTGACAGTAGTCTCGTGGCACTGCCGATCCTTGGAGGGTAGCAAATTGGAAAGTATATTTCAATTTTGCAGTTATTATGAGAAATACTTTTCAATTAAAATCTTAAGTACACAGTCAATAGGACGTATGTTTTGGTATAATTTTGAAGGAGCCATTAAAAAGTCTTCCTGTTAGGGCTTCCCTGGTGGCGCAGTGGGTTAAGCAACGCACTATGAAGCAAACCTCAGCCACTACAGCACGAGTTCAATCCCTGCTGCTGGCCAGGGAGGGGACCCACATGGTGCAGCAGACCCTCTCCTGCCTCACCTGCTGCTCCCCTCAGCAGTGTACTTCCGTTGATCTGCCTGTTCTGCTCCCCACTCTGTCTCTGGTGAATCCTCTCGCCCCCCACACCTCTGGCCTGTACCCCAGTGCTTGTATGCATAAATAAATAAATCTTTAAAAAAAAAAAGTCTTCCTGTTAAAGAATACTTCCCACACTAAGCATTGATCAAAATTCCCATGTTAGTTGTATCCTTTAGGTCAGTTAATGCCACCATTTGAATGCAATTAATGCCTTAGAAGACCAGGCCATACAACCCAGTGTCACAACAATTCAGGTCAAACATGGCTGTTCGTTGGCCCCTATCCCTTTGGGTATCTAGTTACGTTCCTGGCTGCTGGTTTTCCTTCATTTCTTGTTAGTACGCGTATCAACATCTTCCCTTTTCCTTAGGCTCTTCTGCTTGTTCTCTCACCTGAGAAGATCAAGGTTTCACTTAATTTGAGGGGCAGGAAGAGAACTGCTCTTCAGTTTAACAATCTCAAATTGGTAGCTTAAGTTCAGCAAAGACATTTTTCTGCAGTCGCTTCTTCCCAACCTTGCTCAGATCCTCTGAAGATCAGCTCCTTCCAGAGCACAGGCCCAGAGAAAACAGCCCTGTGGAGAAGCTGACCCAGGAAGCAGAAAGGTCAGAAAGGATTCTCCACCACCAGCAGGTGCAGCCTTAAGTCACAGGGTGTTTGGGGGAGGGGAACCCCTGTCAGACAAAGGGAGCCAGTAGGGGCTGTTGGAGAGGTGGAGGGTAGTGCAAGGCCCCCTTCCTCTGAGATTTTCTTCCCTGCACCAGCCCTGCTTTCATTTACTGTGGATGATTCTCAACTTTCTTGTTCCACACTGGAACCTGAGCCAGGGGCTGTCTTGTGTTTGGAACCACATGCAGTTGTGCACCACATGGATGAGAAGTGACTTTGGAGACTGATGTTTTCTGTCATCCTGGGCAGACATCACTCTACAAGCAATGTTTGAGGCTTCGATGTCCCCTTTTTCTCTGCATGCCCCCCTCCCCCCCCCCGTTTCTTTACACCATGTTTTACACGATAACCCCTTGAGTGTTCAACGCTATTTTTTTTTAAGCCTAAAGAAAAACACATTCTCTTGCCTCTTCAGTTTGGGTGATCAAAGTGTTGAAGCATTTGATTCAAAAGCAACACAGAAAGCAAATACACAAGGCCAGAGGATGCCCTCCATGGAAGGAAATGTGTGTGTGGATAAAGAATGGAGTCAATTCACAGAAAGAAAATGACATGGATTTTTTAGAAGAGACAGAAGAGAAAAGTAGGTCAAAATTTTCAACCTTTCAACCCTGTCATTGTCCCTTTAAAGCTCTCACTGTCAGTCTTTGGTGAATTCTGAGCAAAGTCATGGACACTGAACTCATGTTCCAGCAAAATAAGTAGCTTAGTGTTTGAGAAAGTGTGGGGGACCCTGGGGCCTCCAAAAAGACACTGGAGGGAGAGTCAATTACTTTTTTTCCACATTTCTACTAAAGGCTAAGCAATCACCAGGTGACACTTTGCCATTTGGGTGACCTTATACTATGTGCTGGGAGGAAGAATTCAAATTTGATCCTAAGAAACTAAGGTTTAGCAAGGCATTTGAATATGATAGCTTTTCTTTCTGAACCAAAGCTAGTATAATCATGGACATAATTTTTCAAATAATTCTTTTCCCCTCCCATAAACATCGACAACTTACCTACTATGTGTGCTGTGGTAGATTACCACCAGCTGGATGACAGAGCAGAAATTTATTCTCTCGCTGGAATCCAAAATCAAAGTGTCAGGTTCCTGGATGCTCCTTCCTTACTTCTTCCAGCTTCTGGAGGCTCCAGCATCCTCTGATTTGTCTGCTTAAGTCCAGTTGAAGTGGAAAGTGTCAGGCTGACCTGTTGATGAGCTGAAGTTGGGACATAATCCATAGACTGAAAGTTTCAGGGAACATCTGATAACTCCAAGGCCACACGCACCCTGATTCATGTATCCCAGCTGACTGTACCCCTTGCTTTAGTCAATATAGACTCCGTGACCTAGTGGCTCAGGGTTCAGACTTGGAGGGACATCTCTGAGCCCACCGCTATAAAACCCACCGGCGTAAATAAAGAACTTCCCTCCTCTTCTCTGAATGCTGCTTGGTTTCCTGATGGAATCTCTGCCTCTGTTTTCACACGACTTTTTCCTCTGTGTCTGAATCATCTCCTTTCCTGTCTTGTACAAAGACATTTGTTACTGGATTTAAGGCCTCCGTGGATAATCCCAGATGATCTCACATCAAGACTCTTAATTACATGTGTAAAGATACTTTTTCCAAATATGGTCACATGCACAGATCCTGGGACATGGCCATAGCTTTTGGGGGGCTACCATATAACCCATCAGTGTGTTAGACTCTGCATCTGGCACGGCAGAGGAAAAGGCAGCTGTGCTCTCCAGGGTCTTATTTGGTCACGCAGTGAGAGCGAGGAGACGTGAAAGTGTGTGCTTGGTGCTGAGACAGACATAAACAAGACCACATTCAGAAGTGGGGGGTGACATTTCTGGATGATGTCTCTCAACGGCATTTATAGGAGCGATGGCACCTGATCTGGGCCTTCGGTAGGGCTGATTTTCATTTTGTTTTTATTACCCAAGAAACGTGTAGGCAATGCAGAAAATTAGAAGTTTTACATAAGCAAGAAGAAACAAAACTCAATCAGACTCACCCCTCAGTGATAAGTTCTATAAGAGCCTTCCATTTTTTTTTCTGTTTATGTAAACATATTTAAAATATATTTTTCACTAAATGAAATCAGAACATGGGTTTCCATCTTGTGATCCTACGTTTTGGCTTATAAATAAGGCAAGAACATGTTTCTATATCAATAAGCTAGCAATCACTATTCCAGTGTTAAGTTGCTAGTGTTCTACTTCATGACTGTTTACAGTAACAATTATTTAACCTCTCTGGTTGTCATACATGTAAATACTCTCCAAACTTTGGCCATCTGCAAAGAGTGTTGTCTTCTATCAATGTTCATGGGACTGACTCTTTATTTTCTATAGGATGAATTACTAGAAGTGGAATTGCTGAGCATTAAGAAAGGGTTTTTGATAGTTATTTCCAAAAGCTGGTCTGAAAGTGCAAGACAAAGGGTTTTGAGCAGTGTGATGCCCTGAAGGTGCCTTCCAGATTTGCAATGCTGTGGTGTAGGGATCCTGGATCTTGGAAGTGTTAATCCTGGCCTAGGAAAGAGAGACTGGAGGGGAGGCTCACGGGATTTGAAGAACTCTGAGAATTACAGAGCTTGACTGTCCAAGTCTGACCTTGGCTGTCCAAGTTTGACCTTGACACTGCTGAGATAATGTTGAGAGCAGGACCCCCGAGGAGAACTGTGACCAAGCTTCCCAGTTAGCAGAGACCACAGATCAGAAAGGAGAGAGGTGGGAATACTCTACCTGGTTGTGACTTTTCCTGCCTTTGGAGTTCTATTTCCTGCGTGTGTCTGCATTGTTTTGCCCATCATCCTTTGCGCCTACTAGTCCTCTCTGCATCTGATGTTCAAATTTTCTAAGTTGAAGAATGTGATTGGGCTAGTCAATATCAGGCTAGTATAGAGACTTCACTGGCAGCTGACGAGCCCATCAGAGTCTTCCCCTGTTCAATCAGGAGAGCAGAGGACCCTCATGCCCCACTGTCCTTTTTTATGTGAAGCACCTCTAGGAAGTGTTGGAGATGTGGCAGACGCCAGGAAACTTACAAGGGTGGAGGAATTCCTGATGAGTTCTTTGAATTCCCTTTCCTGGCCAGGAGGTTAGTTAAGAACTAAGATGCATCAGTCAAATGGTGGCACAGATCTGAAACAGGGTGTGGTGGTGGGGATGGAAGTGGGAGGTGATAATAATGATGACAATGAACATTTATTGAGGGTTTTATTGGGTCAGGGCTTGTTCTCAGCTCTTACATATAGTAAAACCAAGTGATAAATCAATAGCCCATAAAACACAATGGACTATTGGTCATTATCTCCTGTCCTCTACCTGCCCCATTCTCATATAGAAGCTGAATATAATTCTGTTGTTTTAGGGCAAAGTCCTTGATTATCCATGGTCCTGCTTTAAACTGGATTCTAGCCCCTTTCTTTCTCTGTCCAGGCCCCTTTCTACTTCTCACCTACTTTCAAATTTAAATTTCCCTTGGCTCTTCACTTCCACTCGCTGGCCATAGGTCACTCCCTCCTACTCCACACTTTCCTTGGTCCTAGTACCCAAGATATCATTTCTGGTGTGTCGTGAAAGTACACATTACATTAGCCTTATTTTTGTTCTGTCTGTGATGATATAGACCCACCCAAAATACTGTTTCTTATTACTTTGCCATAACAGAAACCCACATTTCACCCCACTGAATTTTTTGGATCATGCTTATCACATGAATGTAATGGAGGGGTATGTATGATGTATTCATTCATTTAATCCTTACAATCATGATTGAGGTAGGAACTATTTCTTCCCATTTTATAGGTGAGTTAATGAAGGAAAGAGACCTTAAGTAATTAGATCAGGGTCTCACACCTAAGAGCGACATAACCAGGATTCAGACCAAGTGGAGGCCTCTGTAGGGTCCTCTACTATTCCACAAGTACAGGCCACCCCTGTCCCACCTCCCAGGGGCAACCTTTTTATCCTTCTACTTCACTTCTTTGTTCCTTTTGATCAAGGGGTAGCTTCTTTTTTTTTTTTTAAAGATTTATTTATTTATGCATACAAGCACTGGGGTACAGGCCAGAGGTGCAGGCAGTGAGAAGATCCACCAGAGACAGAGTGGGGAGCAGAACAGGCAGATAGACTGAAACACACTGCTGAGGGGAGCTGTGGGCATGGCAGGAGAGGTCTGCTATGCCATGTGGGTCCCCTCCCTGGTGGGCAGCAGGGATCGAACTCGTGCTGCAGTGGCTGCGGTTTGCTTTATAGTGCGTTGCTTAACCCACTGCGCCACCGGGGCGGGCCCCAAGGGGTAGCTTCTATTTCTTGTCCCAGTTTTACTTTTTTCTCAACCTTTTAGCATGTTTCCTATCCTGTTCCTTATCTTACACAGCCTCCATCTCCCGATCCAGCATTTCTACCATTTCTAAGTTATTAACTTTCCAATTGGAGATTGAGAAACCTTTCCGTCATCACACTTTCTTCCATATTTCATGTTTTTAAGGTGACTTAACTAAAAAAAATCCTCTAAATTGATCATTGTCTAGTAAGGAAATTATTAATTTTGTTATGTATGACAATGGGGCTGGCTTTTTAGAAGGCTATTACTCTTTCCTGGACTTGCATGTGGAAGTATTTTAGGGGTACAGACTTTCAATGGATGTAACTTAATTTGAATTTGTTGAACAACAAAAAAAGAAATGTTAGATGAAGGAAATCTGGAAAATGTGGTAAGGGTAAGAATGTTCATTGTATTACTCTTTTTTCTAATATTTGAAAGATTTAAAGATAAAAAGTAAAAAGTAAAAGAATACTTCTTGCCAACATAAATGGAAAACTTCTTTTTCCTGTGATACTGAAAGATGAAGAATAAATATGTTGAAAATTAAACATCATCTTTGCATTCTAGTTGATTGTCAAAGGTTCTGTACTTCTTTTTTCAAATAAAAGGGATTAATAGTTATTGGAGGGGTAGTAAAGAAATCAAGTCCTAATCTAAGAATTGTCCCTAAATGATTAAAAGAGAATTGAAAAGGGAAAAACTCTTTCATTACATGTTTCAACGTTACTAAATGCCATGTCCTTTTGCCTCTGAAATTACCAGAGGTGATCAGGCTATAGTTGGGAAAGTTGCCAAATCACATTTCCCCCTTTCCTCCCATGTAACTTGTCCTACAAAATGCTAATCTGAAATCAGTCCAACTACTTAGTTTCGTCATTGTAGGCTGTTTGGACATTAGAGGAACAGACACATTAATCTGGGCTTAATGCAGGTAACAGAAAACATTTCAGAGATTTCTAGCAGAAATGGATTTAATGCAGGAGTTGGGTACTTTTAAAAGTATGGAGATGTGAAGAAGTAGAGTTGAGGGCACCACTGACTTTGAATCACGCTTGTAATTTAATTGAATGAGTTGCTTTTTCTGTTGCCATGTTCCTCTCTCACATCAAGCAGCCTAGACCATGCACTTCTGCTGAGCTTGCACAGCCACTGCTGATAGCAGGTAAGAGGACTGGTGCTTCCCTTCCACCTTTACAATATCACACAGGGCATCTTATTGCAAGCCTAAGCTATTTCCAGGCTCTTATTTGTAAAGGAGTCTGAGAAATGTAGCTTTTACTCTTCCAGCCCCTGTACTATGGGGGAGAAGGTGGGGAGGAGGTGGGATGAATACCAAGTGCAAACCACATTTACCATGGTGGCCTAGTCACCTTAAAAGTTATGGTCTCCCACACTTAGCTCGGTCCTCAGAGCTGCCAGGTCATCTGCAAATATGATCATTCATGACTCCCTGTTATCTCAAATTTCCCTTATTACAGTTTAGAGTATCTTTTTAATCCAACTGTACTATTTATTTAACTTATGCTTCTTAATTTGTTAGCACTTAATTCTTTTATCCAAATTCAGCTACAAAAAAACCTGAGGACATTAAATAATACATATAGTCTACCCAATATTATTCCCAGTCGTTAACACAAAGGATGCATATTTAGAGGTAGATTGCTAAAGTAGAACTTGCAAATCCATTCAGTAAACTATCCATTGTAGTCTTCTTGTGTTCTTAATGTATGGGAAGTAGCAAATCATTACACAGAAAGAAAGAACATGAAGGAAATACAAGTCAACTCAGGCAGACTTAAATTTTGGACCAATAGAATTGTGGAGGAATGAAGGCAGAAGGACTGGGATGTGACTCTTCAGAAAGGGCCTCCTCAGGGAAACAGATGTTTTGCTGTGAAGAGATTCAACACAATTACGCTTTTAAATTCAAGACTATTTAAAATAACCTCCACTTGCTCATTCCCTAGCTTTGTTCTTTTTCCTTTATACAAGAGGATGGATTTCCTGAGGAACTCAGTTAAGACTCATCTCCTGCGCTTCTTACACTTCCGAATCTCACAATCTTGGCACTGGAGGGAAGTCAAAGGGATGGCATTCTGAGCTCCTTATTCTCCCCTCATGTGCTCTCTATGAAATTTTCTTGGATTCTTTAGTGGTGGGACATGAAATAGGGGTAAGTTCTCACATCTAGCAAGAACACATTTTTTCCCCTTCACACTTGTTAACCCTTGGTGATTATCTGGTAATGTGGCATGGAATTAATGACGTTAGTACATCTTCATAATATCTAATCCCTGTAATTAAAATTAATAACAATGAGAAGAAAAATTCCTTAGGAGCTTGGTAGCCCATCTCTTACCAAAGGACTTTGCTTTTTTAAAAATTAATTAATTTTTTCTTATGATGTTTGCTCTCTTTTCTAGGTGTAGTCTCCCATAGAATTTCCGTCACCAATTCACCCATGCATCATCACGTAGTTCCTTGTGCTCTTCCTGTCCCTGCCTTGATTTCCAAATCTCCCTTTTCCCTGCAGAATGTCTCTGTCTTGTAGCTGTCTGTTTATTTTGTGTTGTTATTTTTTTCCCCTTGATTCCCTATATTTCTCCTATAAGTGAGACCATCCAGTGTTTTTCTTTTTCCTTCTGAGTTATTTCACTGAGGACAATCCCTTTGCGCTCCATCCATGTTTTACGAATGGGTCTAGTTTAATCCTTTTTGATTGCTGAGTAATATTCCATCATGTATATAAACCACGTCTTCTTGATCTAGTCATCTATTTTTGGACATTTGGGTTGGTTACAAGTCTTATCTATTATGAATAATGCTGCAATAAACATAGATGTGCATGTATTCTTTTGAGCTAATGTTTTTGTGTCTTCAAAGGACTTTTTATTACAATCACGATGATGATCTCACACCATCAGATTCCACCATGCCAATCACCAAAAGTAGAAAATAAAATCGAGATAAAGGACATTATCGTTACTTACAGTTAATGGCTAGGAAGCCATATAAACCAGCAGGCAGTACATCCTGGAATCCAAGCCCATAGAACAAAATGTTAGCTTCTGGAAACGAGACTCAGAATGGATGGAAGTGGCTGTAACTCATCCCCCTCTGTGATTCGGAGATAGCTTACTTATGAAATTAAAGTGCCAGGAAGCAACAACCTAAAATGTAACTAATGTCAGATAAGATGTAATCTAGGAAATTGTAATATGCCCATCACGAGGTAATGTTGTAATGGCAGTAGCTTTTGGTAGCTGATAAGGAATATTGAAAAAGGTGCCAGAGTGAGAAAATGACAATTTTTAGTTTCCCCGGAGGCGACCCAGGGTGCGGAGGCCCTGACCACCCACTCAAGTGTTATTTTCTGGTGAGCATCAGACTCTCATGACTGGAAGCCTTCCCCAAAGGGCTTTCTAGCCCTCTTACCAGGACCTGCACCCCTGCAGAGGTGGGATCACCTTCATTGGATTTCCCAAGTTCATTTCCTTCTGGGAGGAAAAGATGCGTGCCTCTTGGTCAGAATTTGGGGGCACTCAGTTTCTGTCACCTTTCCAAATCCATTTCCTCATTTGTAAAAGCAAGATGATCATATTTCCACTGGAGGTTTTTTTTTTTTTCTTTTTTTTTTCCACTGGAGTTTTTATGAAAGGTAGACCAGGTAATGCTTTGGAAAATCTCAGTGCTGCTCCTTTCACACACCTGAACATTCCAGTTACCCTGGCACTTTTATTTCTCTCTGTAAATGAATAAGTTCGTACTTTGGTCTTGTTTATTCATTCTTTTTCTCCCTGCTCAGGCATTTATGTTTACTAAGCAAAATTGATGTGAGTTTGGGTGGTGTGAATTGAACCCACAGGGACAACTTCTGGCTAGGGCTAACTAAACTCCCCGCCCCAACATTTTTTTTTAAAAAAAAAAAGACTTATTTATTTAAGCACACAAGAACTAGGGTACAGGCCAGAGATGCAGGGGGTGAGAGGATTCACCAGAGACAGGGTGGGGAGCAGAACAGGCAGATCGACTGAAATACACTGCTGAGGGGAGCAGCAGGAGAGGCAGGAGAGGTCTGCCGTGCTGTGTGGGTCCCCTTCCTGGCCAGGGATTGAACTTGTGCTGCAGTGGTTGCGCATGCTTCATAGTGCGACACTTAACCCCTTGCACCATTAGGGAGGCCCTAACTAAACCTTTTTTTTTTTTTTTTTTAAGATTTATTTATTTATGCATACAAGAGCTGGGGCACAGGCCAGAGTCCCAGGAGGTGAGAGGATTCACCAGAGACAGAGTGGGGAGCAGAACAGGCAGACTGACTGAAACACACTGCTGAGGGGAGCAGCGGGCAAGGCAGGAGAGGTCTGCTGCGCCATGTGGGTCCTCTCCCTGGGCGGCAGCAGGGATCAAACTCGTGCTGCAGTGGCTGCGGTTTGCTTCATAGTGCATTGCTCAACCCACTGCGCCACCAGGGAGGCCCTAACTAAACCCTTTTGAAGTAAGAGAAAGGTGGGACCTTCCTGGTGGTGCAAGGAGTTAAGGCACAGCACTATGAAGTTATCTGCAGCCACTGCAGCACCCTCCCAGGGAGCTGACCCACATGGCACAGCAGACCTCTCCTGTCTCGCCCACTGCTCCCCCCAGCAGTGTATTTCAGTAAATCCACCTGTTCTGTTCCCCACTCTGTCTCTGGTGGATCTCCTCACCACTATACCCACACCCCTGGCCTATAATCCCAGCTCTTGTATGCATAAATAAGTAAATCTTTAAAAAATATAAAATAAGAGAAAGGTCTTTTGTTTCTATGCTCTCTTTCCATACTGTCTTCACAGGCCACCAGGTTCTGTGGGTTGACCTCCTTCTGGAAACCTTTTCTGAGTCTTGGCACTTGCTCTGTACTTTCCTTGACCTGTGTATGCAGAGAGGCAGGTCAGGGCAGATGTGGTGAGCATGGTTTCCAGGCAGCAACCACTCTTGCTGTTCACTAGCAGCCTCATACTCAGTCTCCAGTAAAGTGGGATTGTAATTATTCAGCCATTGTGGCCAACTCCATGGCACTTTTATGAGCGTGAAGGACGTTTGTATGGAAAGGGCTGAGAACTATGCCTAGCACACAGGTGGTCTTTATAAAAGCTAGCCACTGTTACATCAGGCCCAACCAATGTCTTTGAATTACTGGAAGGTTTCTCCTTTGGAGGGCAAAAAACAAGCCAGTATTGGCAACTTCATTTGGCTCAACCTAATGCTTGGGCCAGTTCAGCCACAGCGAAAACAAAGAAGTTGCCACCAAGTCCTGCCCTGGATACTGTCGTGTGTAGGTTGGTGATAAGTTTGCTGCTTAGGGAGTCAGGCTGGGGTACGAGGGTGGTGGTGGGGAGGGGGTGTAGGAGATGTCCTGGACTGTTTAATACCCCACAGAGGTTGGCCCTGGCAGAGGGCCTGGCCACCAAGCCATGCAGGCACTTGAGTACCTTGTACTCGCTCTGTTCCCTGCCACTGGGGCACACTCTTATGCCCAGGCATCCATCCTAACCTGGTAGTTTGTCATCTCAAGCCTTGTGACAATGGTTGTTAAGATACTGCTCTGAGTTGGCTACTGGGGCCAGGCCTTCCTTGGGCTGCTAGAGTAGTTGAGGCCTAGAACTTAGAGGCAAATTGTTGTACAGCTGTAATAATTAAGTAAAATTTAGACTTCAAACTTCAAATTTGACTCAAAGAAACAAAGAAACTGGACACGACCCTCCAGTCAGCCCCAGCACCATCTATACTTGTTCCTTGAGGACAAGCCTGTCTTAGTCATCTTTTGAATCTATAGCACCAAGTATAGTATCTAGCACAAAATATGTGATCAATAAATAATGATCGCATGACAAGGAACAGGTATCAGTATATGTTAGTCGATTGTTCTTATCATTTCTGCGTGTAATGGCCTCTCCCCTGACCTATATTCGAGCAACTTTTGGGCATGTGTCCAGGGGAGTCAAAGGGTGGCTGGGGTGTAGCTGTTAGGTATGTGGGTTAGGTGTCAACATCTCTGAGCATGCAGTGCTCAGAAAATGGACTTCAGGCTCATGTTTCCTCACCTCAGGCCACTATGGCTGCTCACCTAGAGAACTTTCCTCCTCAGCTTCCAGGGAGACTGAAGACACCAAGAGAAGGGCTGGTCTCAGCCTGCCTCCACCCACTCAGGCCCTTCTCGTGAACTTCCTCCTTCTAACCCCAAGTCTACAATACATAGAGCCATTCATTCTTGCAACAAGAGTTTATTGAGTTCCTGGTATGTACCAGACTTCTTAGGGCATTGAAAAGAAATGCCCTCTGCTTTTAAAAGGCTCCTAGCCTAGAAGGAATGAACTTTGGATTTTGAGAGGTTAAGAGAGACCATGTTAAATTAAAAAAAAAAAAGCAAAACAGAGAGAAAACGGAAGTGTCACCACTGACACACCAATCAGAATAACAATACTCATTCAATTCATTCTGCTCTCTCAGCTTCAGTACTTGTAAAACCATACCTGTTCCTAGTTGTCAGCTCCAGAAGACATCTTATTTATTTTTATTTATTTTTTTCCTACAATGTTGGCTTTTTAAAAAAAAAAAAAAGATTTATTTATTTATGCATGCAAGAGCTGGGGTACAGGCCAGAGGTGTGGGGGTGAGAGGATTCACCAGAGACAGAGCGGGGAGCAGAACAGGCAGACTGACTGAAACACACTGCTGAGGGGAGCAGTGGGCACAGCAGAAGAGGTCTGCTATGCCATGCGGGTCCCCTCCCTGGCTGGGGGCAGGGATCAAACTCATGCTGCAGTGGCTGCGGTTTGCTTTATAGTGCGTTGCTTAACCCACTGGGCCACCAGGGAGGCCCAATGTTGGCTTTCTTTTCTACATGTAGTTCCCACAGAATTCCCACCACCAATTCCCATATGCACCGTCACCATAGTCTCTTGTGCTCTTCCCGTCCCGGCCTTGATCCCAATCCCTTCCTGTCCCCTGCTGAATGTCTCTGATTCATAGTTGTCTGTTTATTTTTGTTTTGTTGTGCTTTTTGTTGTTGTTGATGTTGTTATTTTTTCCCAGAACACATTTTAAATAATCAACGTTTTTAGTTGAAAGCGTATAGGGTTATGTTATGATCTGAATTTTGTCTCCCCTAAATTTGTCTGCTAAAGTGCTTCCCCAACCCCCCTTCCTTCTTGTGACCATGTTAGAGATAAGAATTTCGAGGAAGTAGTTATGGTTGAATGAGGTCATAAAGATAGGACACTAATTAATCCAATAGGGCTCATGTCCTTATAAGAAGAGGAAGAAGTCACAGAAATCAATCTCCGAGCCCTCCACCCCCACCCCCTCACACAGTGCCAATGCCATGTGAGGACACAGCAAGAAGGTGCCATCTGCAAACCAGAGTCTCCTCACCAGAAACAAACCATGCTGTTCCCTTGAACTGGGACTTCCAGCTTCCAGAACTAATGTCTGTTGAGTAAGTGGCCCAGCCTGTGGTATTTCGTTATGGCAGCACAAGCAGACTAATACACAGCAGCTTTCATTTTTCTTTCAGGGCAGACTCAGAAATAAATAAATTTGTAGGATGTCTTTTTCTCTGTAAAATCTGTTGAGTTTAGAAAGCTATTTGCTAATATCCAAAAGGTCACTCACTCAACTTAAGTATTCAAATAACAGATGCAACTCAAGATCTTTCTCTCCTTTGTCAAAAATGTTAACATTTTCCCCTGGTTCCACCAATCTCTTTAAGAGACTTTCATAACAAATGTGTTTGGAAATAAAGATGCAATTCCTGCACCTTTATATGTATTTTCAGTGGTGTGTAATGCATGTTGATTTAATGCATGAGCACAGATTTTATTTATCCACCGCACTGTGGGATGAGGGATGGGCACCGGGGAGCGCTAGGTGAATAATGTGATTGTGCTCAAATAACATCTGTTCCCCGAAGTCAGACAGCCCAACCCCGCTGCAGGATTTGAGGGGGGCCACCATCGGGGCTCACACCCACTGCCTGATTCTGACCAGCTTCTCTTCATTTAACTCTCATATGTATTGATACATATTTATATAATACTATGTATATTCAATCAGTATTTGTTGAATTGAATTATGTAAATGTGTGCTCGCCCATGGTATAAAAATGATACTGCCAGGATAGAAGCTCTCCAATCACACTGTAGGTCTTATTTATACACCTCATAAAGAATGCTAAGCTGTGAGGTATCTGTAGAATCACAGTTTTCATTTATTGCCAGGGAAAAATATTTACAAGCAGGAATGTAGAATTTCATTTGTTTTGACAAGTTGTGGGAGGTGTTCTCAGAAAGGTGTTTTGAGAAAGCGCAATGTCATCTACCATTGATCTTATTTTGGGATCACCAGAATGTGCTGGAAAAGAACAGACTGTCTTTAAGGACTTTCCCAGCAAGTCTAGAGCTTTTCCCTCTGCTGCCTGGAGAACCTTCCACAGAGCTCTTTCCTTGCTCCTTCACCTCTTTCATCTCCTCATCTCCTCCTCCTCCTCCTCTTTCTTCTAGCTTCTTAAAATATTTTTGTTTTTTGTAAAACACAAAGGTTAGTTGACTTGTTGGTCACACACTCAAGGACAAATGTGCAGTCAAGCTGATGGAAGATAATTATGTGTTTAGTGGTGAATCCTGAGGAAACTGCTCCTCAAAGTTTAGCCTAATATGTGAGAGGAACAAAAACATCGCAGCAGGAGTTCACATGACTCTGTATGGTGTTGTTTCCCACATAAATCTGTATGTATATTTTTCCTCTGAAATGTTGGGGCAGATTCTATTTCCTTCTGCCACCCTCTCCGCCCCTACTCAGGCTGATGAAGAAATGGAATCAGTTATTTTAGAAAGAGTTATTTAAGGGAGAGGAGAGGAATAGCTCAAAAGGAGGCCTCCCTGGTGGTGCAGGGGTTAAAGTCTCAGTGCTTTTCCCTAGAGCTTGTCAAGCTGTTGCCAGACATTCTGATATGAGTTCGATCCCCGGCCAGGGAGCTGATCCACATGGTGCAGCAGACCTCTGCTGTCTCTCCTGCTACTCCCCTCAGCAGTGTAGTTCAGTTGATCTGCCTGTTCTGCTCCCCACTCTGTCTCTGGTGAGTCCTCTCTCCACCCCACCCTCCCCCTGCACCTCTGGCCTATACCCCAGTTCTTGTTAGCTAAAATAAATCGTAACAAATAAAAAAAATTAAAAAGAATAGCTCAAGGGCCAAATCCTGGAACAGAGGCTGTGAGGGACAAGGGAAGAAGATTTAAATATTTTGCTGTACTTTCCTTAGCATTCTCTTTAAAAAAAAAAAAAGGAGCCTAAGAGTATCTTCAAACTGCTTTTCAATTATTTGGGGAGGTCAAGTTGGTGTTTGTCTTGACAGGGAAGGACACTCAAACACGAGGTAGATCAGGAGCGGTCACAAGTGGGAAACCCCCCCCATCTCTTAATGCAGCTATGGTGCCTCATCCCAGGTAAAATGATGTAAGTAGACTCGATAAGGTGGCTTGTCAGCAAGACACCTCAAGATTTTCTAAAGTCCTGGTGGTTAGGGAGGCTCATGTGAAGCTGCAGCAGTTTATTTCTGCCGTGGGGAGAGCTCCAGTCTTTCAAAGGTCAACCACCTCTACAGGGGGCCGTTGGGACAGACAGAGGTGAAGCAAAGTGCTCCTGGCCCCAGGACAGCAGGAGGCAGGGGCTCAAGAGCTCCCTGGAAGACAGACAAGGCTGTTTCCTCAGAGGGCAGGGCTGCACCTCTGAGATTAAGTTTCTGTTGAAAACGAAACAAAACAGAATAAAAACCCTTCCCCTGCATTCTCAGTGGGCCTCCAATGATTAGGGGCCTGGAGACAGTATGGGTTTTTAGAGAGAGTCTGGACTCTGAAAGCTGTTTGGAATTTTCTGGGCACAGGTGGACCTTGATTATCATGGAACCTTTGAAAGTTATAAATGTGGAGTTAGCACTGTGGGGGGAAGGGCAGGCCTTGGCCCATTTGGGGGTGAGGGAAGGCAGCAGGGAAGGAGGTGAAGCTGGTCTGATGGTGCCTCACATGCAAAGTGTGGGCTTGAACCAGATGCTGGTTGATGGCAAGAGAAGCAGGGGCAGATTTCTAGAACTTTCCTGAAATTGCTTGGGTTCACAGATGCTCGGAAAGGGGAACTTGTGCCATGATTTCTCCTTGGTTGGCCAAACAAGTTAGGTGGGTAGTACAGGGAAGTATGATCACTGTGGGAATTAACATCAGAGTACTAATACTTCTATTTAATGAATGCTTGCTGTATCTCTGGTACTGTGCTTTGTCCAAATGAACTTATTTAATCATCACATCAACTTGTGAGGGGTATTATACCCACTTTACAAATGAGGAAATTGAGTGTCAGAGAGGTTATGTGACTTTATGAAGGTCACACAGCTTATTCAAGACCATTTAGACTGTAGATACGGGGTCAGGATTTGAACTCCATTGGTTTGACTCTGGAGCCATATTCTGGCCACCATGCCAGGCCTACAACCCAGCCGGAACAGGATCACCAGGAGACCCTCGGTCTCTGGGGCTACAACACGTATCTCAGTTGTCATTTTGCCTTGGAGCCTTGCAGAGTTCCAAGCACATAGCAGGTGTTTCATAAATGGTTGTTGACTCAGTCCCTTTGCTCAGGGGGATTATATTCTTGTTGGGGGGGGAAATATTATCATGCCTGAGAGAGAAAACCATTTAGAACAAAGTACCCAATGCCAAAAAACCGTGGGAGGGTCATCAGGGAAGAAAACACATCATCATTTAGCAGATTGGATCCCATTAGCTCCTTCTCTTCCAGTGAGGAAACCATCAAAAATCAAATTAGGATCAGAAGGTAGCTTGATGAATATAGAATCCAAGCAAAAGAAATTGGATTTCCTAGAGGGTCTATTTTCATCACATGGTGGCTGCCCCAGTGAAAAATCCTCCTTCAGCGAGGAGTGTGTTTGCCCAGTGGACGGGATGTTTGTGTTGGCCAGATGTGTTCTGTGGCGGCCAGGACTGGGAAAGGACCTCCAGCTCTCTCCGGACTCCGTGGTAACTCCCCACTCTCTGTCTGCACATGTCATTACAACAGCCCCTTTCTTGGTCTCCACTCTCTTCTCAGATTACACTTTCCATGGCTACGTGGGAACCTCCTCCGTGGATTAGAGTGCTGGCTCTTCAGGACTGGACAAGCTGCCTCCCCCTCACATTTAGGGGTGCCTCCCCAGTGAGGGGGCACTTGGTTGCCTTAGCAAAGAGCTAGCCTATTATGGGCTTGAATTTTTTTTTTAATCTTTTTCTAAAGTTCAAATTAGAGTCTATTTTTTTTTAAAAGATATTTATTTATTTATGCACACAAGACTGGGGTGCAGATGAGAAGATTCACCAGAGACAGAGTTGTTTTTTATTTTATTTTTTAAAATTTATTTATTTATGCATACAAGAACTGGGGTACAGGCCAGAGTCATGGGAGGTGAGAGGATTCACCACAGAGAGCAGGGAGCAGAACAGGCAGATGGACTGAAACACACTGCTGAGGGCAGCAGCGGGCGAGGCAGGAGAGGTCTGCTGCGCCCTGTGGGTCCCCTCCCTGGCCGGCAGCAGGGACCGAACTCGTGCTGCAGTGGCTATGGTTTGCTTCATAGTGCGTTGCTTAACCCACTGCGCCACCAGGGAGGCCTAGAGACAGAGTTGTGAGCAGAACAGGCAGATCCACTGAAATACACTGCTGAGGGGAGCAGTGGGCAAGGCAGTAGAGGTCTGCTGCGCCATGTGGACAGGTCCCTGGCTTAGGATCGAACCTATGCTTCAGTGACTAGATGGCTGGGGATAGCTTGGTGCATTGAGACTTTAACACCTGTGCCACCAGGGAGGTCCCAGAGTCTATCTTTCTTTCAAACGATGGCACTCTGAAAATCTCGGGGTGAATTTCTTCTCTCTCTCTTTATAATTAGGTGTGTGTGTGTGCGTACACGCATGTGCGTGTGTATATATATATATATAATGGTTATATGATTATCTTATAGTTCATTATAATATATTTAGTTCACTTTATTTAAATATATATTTAAATAATCTTTTATTTGGTGATCAGTGTAGATTCATCTGCAATTGTATGAAATAAGACAGACATACCTTGTACATTTTCCTTAGTCCACCTTCCAGGAGAACTGTAGTATAATATCATAGCCAGTATACTGACATCGAAACAGTCCAGGAAACTGGAAAACATTCCAGATGTCCTTCAGAGGATAAGTGGTTAAATGAACTGTGGCACATACATACCAGAGAATACTAAGCAATATTCTACATTGTATAGTATTGCCCTTTTATAATCACACCTATTTCTCTGTTGTCATGAATCCCCCCTTAACTCTTGGAAACCCACTGATCTGTTCTCCATTTCATGACTCTTCTTAATCTTAACAATGTTGTACAAATGGAATCGTGCAGGAGTAACCTTTTGGGATTGGCTTTTATCTATTTGTATTATTAAAAATAATTTTTAAATGGATGTAATTGCACATTTATAGGCAAGTAATACAAGCAGTTCACAGAATTTCTGGCTATCCTTCATTCATGGGTTGGGGTTTTGTCACCCAGCATAGTTCTCTGGAGATTCATCCTGGTTGTCACTTGTATAAAGGGTTTTCTATTTTCAGTGCTGAGTAGTATTCCCTGGTATAGATGTGCCACAGTTTATTAACCACTCATCTGCTGAAGGGCATCTGGAATGTTTCCAGTTTTTGTCAATTATAAATAAGGCTGCTATGCACATTCAAATGCAGGGTTTTTTGGTGAACATTACTATTAATTTTATGAGCAGGGGGGCAATTGTTGGGCCTTACAGTAAATTTGTGTTTATTTTTTTAAGAACCAGTTGAAATATTTTCCATAGTTTCTGTACCATGTTATATTCGCAACCACAACATATAAGTGATTCAGTTGTTCCACAATGTCATGAGAATTTAGTGTCACTGGTTTTCATTGGAGTCATTTTGTTTTTTTTTTTTTTTGTTTTAATTTTTTTTATTAAAATATTTTAAAATTTACATATACTTGCCATTAATTGTAATCCCCATGTATTCCCCATCACCATCTCACCAGTGCACCA
>JAGFMF010011860.1:3650719-3668669 GCA_019455555.1 Galemys pyrenaicus
GGATTGCTGGATCATATGGAAGTTCCATTCCTAGTAGATTGAGGAACTGCCATACTGCTTTCCATAATGGTTGGACCAGCTTGCATTCCCACCAGCAGTTTAAGAGAGTTCCTTTTTCCATTGGAGTCATTTTGATGGGCATATAGTGATAGCTCATTGTGGTTTCAATTTGCATTTCCCTAATGGCTAATGATGTTGACTATCTTTTTATGTGCATTTCCTTGAAGGACAGGCTTTCCCAAGATACTCAGAACAGGTCTTTCTAAGAGATGCCACTTCGAGGCCTCCCTGGTTGTGCAATGGGTTAAACAACTCACTAAGGCAAACCATAGCCACCGCAGCACCAGTTCAATCCCTGCCTATGGCCAGGGAGGGGACCCCTGTGGCGCAGCAGACCTCTCCTGTCTCACCTGCTGCTCCCCTCAGCAGTGTACTTAAGTCAATCTTCCTGTTGTGTTACCACACTGTCTCTGGTAAATCCTCTACTCCCCCCCCCCACCTCTGGTCTATACCCCAGCTCTTGTATGCATAAATAAATAAATCTTTAAAAAAAAAAGAGATGCCATTTTGGCTTGTGGATTATTTCGAACTGAGGTCAATTGAGGCCCTGAAGGCTGAAAAGAAACTTTATCACTGCTTTAACTACCTAGAAGAATGAAAATTGGGAGTATTACTCAGGATGAAGTTATTTATTTATTTACTTATTTTATCAGAAATAACCTCTATAACGGAGAAAGCTACATTTATGCCGGGTAAACATCTAACTACAAGGTTTTGGTCATGTGAATCTCCTTCCTTCCTTGAAGCCCCAAGTCTTTGTCCCATTCCTTATCTCAGCACACATACACTCACTTTTTCCTTACTGATCTCAGAATCGTCCTATCTGTGTAGATTCCTTATATATAAGCAATTGAATTTACTGCTCCTCTCCTCCCATCTCCTCCCAGCCACCTCCCCTCTAACATCTGTGTGTTGTTAATTTGATTACTCCACAAGTCTGAAAATAGCCCAGAAGGGTAGGGGGGAAACTTCCTCTTAGCCCATACATTCTCTTTTGTAAAAACTCTCTTCATGGCTTTTGCCCATTTTCTAATTGACTTTTCTTTCTGTTAAGTTTTGAGTGTTCATTATGTATTTTAGATACTAGTCCTTTGCCAAATATTTCCTTTCATAGCTTGTTGTTTCATTTTCTTAATAGTGCCTTTCACAAAGCAGAAGTTTTAAATGTGGGTGATGTCTAACTTACCATTTTTCCTTTTACAGATCATACTTTTGGAGTCAGGTCTAAGAACGCTTTGCTCAGTGCTAGGTGCTGAGGATTTCTCCATGTTATTTTCTATCATGGTCCATTTTGAGTTAATTTTTGTATAAGGTGTGAGACTTAGGTGGAGGTTCTTTTCTCTTTTTGCTTCGGACAGCCAATTGCGCCAACACCATCTGTTGACAAGGCTGTCTTTCCTTCATTGAATTGCTTTGCAACTTTGTCAAAAATCACTTGGGTCTATTTCTGGTTCTTTATTCTATTTCACAGTTGTACCAGTCTATCTCTCTGCCAGCTCCACACAGTGTTGATTAGTACAGCTGTATAAAATCAAGTAGACTGATTTCTCTCTTTATTCTGTTTCAAAATTGTTTTAGCTATTCTTGCTCCTTTGTCTTCCTATATAAATTTTAGAATAATCTTATCTAAATTTATAAAAAAATCTAAGATTTTAATAAGAATCACATTAAATCCATATAATTTATAATTCTGATCATAAGAGAAAAACATTCAGTCCTTTATCCTCAAGTATAGAGTTAGCAGTAGAGTTTTTCTCTTTTTTGAGAAAAAGGGATGGTCTTACCAAATTCAGGAAATTTCATGCTATTCCTGTTTTTCTGGAATTTTCTATAATGAATGGATACTGAATTTAAAAAATTTTGGGGGGTATTAAATCATGTGATTTTCTTCTGTAGCCTGTCATTATGGTGGACTATATTGATTGACTTTCAAATATTGAACCAGTTTTATATTCCTGAAATCAACTCCATTTGGTTATCATAAATAATAATTCTTATATACTGCTTAACTCTATTTGCTAAGAACTTTTCCATCTGTATTCATAAGGGAAATTGGTCTGTAGTTTTCATTTTTTTGTAATGCTTTTGTCTATTTTTCGTATTAATACTGGCTTCATAAAATGGACTGGGAAGACTCTACTGTCCTTTGGATGAGAAGGCCATTCCCTTCTTGCTGCCAGAATTCTCCAGTGAAACCAGTGAACTCAGCTCCAGTGAAGCTACTCTAGTTAGTGAAACTACACTTCCCCATGTTTTAAAATTTCTGTCCAAAAGAGTTTTTTAAAATATAATGCACCAATGACATGATTAATTAATTTTAAAGGATAAAAATCAAGTCTCCAGAAGGAAACACACTTTTGAAGTTCTGTCTGCAAAACAAAAATTGCCCTTCACAATTTTGGGAAGAAACTCACTGACCATAGCTCCATGTTACCATGTTACAGCTTCTCCTCTGTTTGCTCAACAGTCCTTTAGAAATGCAAGAAATATCTATGTGTGCCAAGTTTAAGATGAAAGTGTGAATGTTAGTAAGATTACCTCTTTACCTGACACATTCATCTCTGCCTTAGTTTAGCCTAGATTTATCATGTACTGCCTATGTGACTTTGGCAAATGATTTATCCTCTCTGTGCCTTGATTTGTTCCCTGACTTTAGAAAATACATAAGCAGAAGTTTTGTCTTATAGGGTGGTTAGGAGCAAAGTAAGTGCTCAATCTGCCTGTTCTGGTCCCCACTCAGTCTCTGGTGAATCCTCTAAATCCCTGTGCCTCTGGCTTGTACCCCAGCTCTTGTTATGATAAATAAAATCTTAAAAGAAAAAAGAAAAAGAAGGGAGCAAAGTCGAAGCACAAATCAGGATAATAGCAGCCATTGTCAGCCTCCCCACATCTCTCCTCCAAGAGTCTCTTCCAAGTCCCTGGTGCAGATCTAAAAAGCCAAGAAGCAAGCAGGCCTTTCTCTCCGTGTGTCTCTCCCTGAGCCCACCTGCCTGCCGCGTTACAGAGACCCACCTGGCGCTCAGCTGCACCCTGCGCTAAGCGAGCAGGAAGCATGGAACCTGTCCTAGGACTTACAGGCCTATAGCAAGGTTCCTCAACCTTAACATTTTGGGCTGCATAATCCTTTATTGAGGGGGACTGTTCCCCTTCATTACAGGCTGTGTAGCAGCCTCATGGTCTCTAGATACTGGCAAACTTCCCCCAGCTACAAAATTGTCACTGGCCTATAGTTGTGAACTCTCAATTAATTATTTTTTTTTAATTAATATGTGCATGTGAGGAAAATGTGCAAATACCTGGAGGAGAGGTAAACAGTATTTTAAACCACTGGCAACCACAGCTGCTCAGCCCCTCAGGGAGCCTGAGAATTCCTCTCTGGGGTTAAATTGCCTTTTATTTGGTAAAATACCTTGAAGGGACACACAGGGTGGAATGCCAGGAGGCCTTTCTTCCAGGCCCGGGAGAGGGGGCTTGAATAGTGGCACTGCTCTGCATGAGAAAGAGCAGGAATTTGCAGGTTGACGGTAGAGGCTGATGAAGAGGTGAGTGCTAGAGGCTGAGGAAGAGGTGAGTGCTGGAGAGCTGTGAGGGCGGGGAGTGGGCTGAGCTGCTGAGGGACTGGCAGTGACCAGGCACTGTGCAGATGTGGGTGGGTGAGATATTCATGAAGTGGAGGTGGCTGCAGGAATTTTAAGTGCTGTGATGAAATGGGAGCCCTCCCTCAACTCCCCACACCATCATGAAGTCTGTTACAGAGAACTGTGTGTAAATGATATTTTAAGAAAAGGCAGGGAGTATGCAGGGGTAGGGAGGGCTGAAAGCCAGGCAGGAGAGAACTGAAGGCTGAGGCAGGTGAGTGGTGAGTGTCAGTGGGACACGAGACAGGACGGGAAATGGGAAAAGCCATGCCCCCCAGAATTCTTGGATATTTGGGCAGTATTCTAGACTTCTTTCTGGATATGGGAGATGGAGTTTGAGCGAGGTTTATATAAATCTCAAAGGATGAAATGATTTAAAATATTATCCGTTCAGGAAAAACCACTTGCTGTGTTATTGTAACAGGGTGGTCTCCAGGAAGGGGGGAAGTTCCAGAAGTGGGTGGAGCTGAGCAGGGATAAGAAGATGCTGGAGAGAGGAGAGAGAACACAGAAGGAAGGGAGGAAGCAGGAAGCAGGAAGCAGGATGGAGAGCAGCAAGGAGACCTGGAGGAAGCATGTGGAGCAGAGGGACATGTGAAGAAACTACGCTTGCTTTTTGGTCTCGGACTGGTTGGAACAGATGTGGGTGAGAGACCTGTGGGGAGCTTGATAATAGCAACTTCTATTTTGATTTTGATTTTGCTCTTTTCCTCCCAGATTTGTCTGACTCTTTCTGACCCTTTTCAATGGGTCTCCACTGAAAGGTTGTTTAGATGTGTGGCAGGCTTTTGGACCTTGCTTTGGGCCAATCCTATTTGGCTGGACTTTTACCCTCAAGCAGATGGGTAACTTTGGATGCTTAACTTAGTAACTATATTCTTTGTCCTTTCTGTATTGTACCCTAATTGTATTAAAGTTCTCTCCATTAAAGGCCTAATACGTTTGTCTTAATGCTGTGGATGGCAGAACCCATTCATAGAGGGCAGGTTTGGGGGTTCTGAGGTGCCCCTCTCCCTGCCCTGTAACATTTCCTTCCAATGTTTTTTTCTAAGCATTTTGAAAATGTGGTTAATCTTGCTGCATATGGCCATTTTTCTTGTCAGCTGCATCAGTTCCCGGAGGAGGAGGAAGCCATTTCTGTTACTGCCAGGCAGAGACAAAGTTTTTGGAAATGTGGCAGCCTGGTACCCTTTGGAGCTGTTGGGCCCCAGGGGGCAGGGATGTCCTGAACTGCCCCCACGTGTGTGTGAGAGAGAGAGAGAGAGAGAGAGAGAGAGAGAGAGAGAGAGAGAGAGAGAGAGAGAGAGAGAGAGAAGTAGGTTGTCTTTTCCTTCTCCCACCTTTATGATATTCTCATTCCCATACAGTGTTCTCAAGGTCTCAGAGACTTTTCCTTTTAGGGACTCCTTGGTAGCACAGCAGATTGAGCGCCACACTGTGAAGCATTCACTGCACAGCAGCTCGAGTTCCATCCCTGGCCAGGGAGGGGACCCACATGGTGCAGCAGACCTTTCCTGCCTCGCCCGCTGCTCTGCTCAGCAGTGTGTTTCCGTCAGTCTGCCTGTTCTGCTCCCCACTCTGTCTCTGATGAATCCTCTCACATCCTGCGATTCTAATCTGTACCCCAGCTCTTGTATGCATAAATAAATACTTAAAAAAAGAGGGGCTTTTAGTTTTTCACTTTTCCTTCTCTCCTTGTGATTCAGGCAGAAGTCCTCAAGCACTAAGTTCCCAGAGGGCCATGGGGCTTTGCTCTAGATGAAGTTTTATTCTCCTGCAAATACATCACTTGCCCAGTTGTTCCACAGGCCCACAAGATGAGCTGAATCCTGGGAGGAGCACAGACTAAATTCAGGTATATGTGCAAACTACAGGAGAGGAAAAATCATGTTCCTTCTACTTACCTGTGTTCTGTGGCTGACATTCCCTGTAATAAAAAGTGAACATGAGAAAAATAGAGTTACTAACATGTATGCATGGGAGAGATGCAGGATTATTGAGTAAAAGCCTCCCCAGATTTGTAATAGGGTGGTCCCCAGGAAAGGAGAGGTTCCAGGTTCCCTACCCTATCCGAAGGAGGGGTGGAGCCGAGCAGGAGTTGAAGCTAGGGAGTACTGGGAAAGAGAAGGAGAAGCTAGGGAGGACTCGGAAAGAGAAGGAAAGGAGAACAAGGAGGAGACCTGGAGGAGGCACTCGGAGGAAAGGCAAGGAAGTTGCCTGTTGCTTACCCTTGACTTGTGCAGGACTTGGATGACATGGAGGGAGACACTTGGGTGAGAGTAGGGAGGTTAACAATGGAGCCTTTATCTTGATTTTGATTTTGCTCCATTTGTTCCAGACTTGCCTGGCCCCTTTCCTATGGGTCCCCACCAGGAAGGTGCCTTAGATCTATAGCAAGATTTTGGGCCTCAGTGGGCCTGCTTTGGGCCAACCCTGTTTGACTGACATTTACCCTCGAGGGGATGGGTAGTTTTGAGTGTTTCACGTGAAAACTGTTTTATCTATTGTTTCCCTTCTTTTATTGCCCACTAACTGTATTCAAGTGCCTTCTAATCAAAGATCTGGAGCACAAGAGTGTGTTTAATCTTGATGTGGAGGGTGGCAGAACCTACTAAGAGCAGGCAGGTTTGGGACTCCCAGGGCACCCCACATCCTGCCCAAGTTACCACCTTAAATGCCATCTCCAGTTAAGGAGAAAAGAAAGAAATTGAGGGCTGGGGAAGCTAATTAAGGGAGCTTAAAAGGAAAAGCACAGCAAACTACGGCAGGTTTGTGAAATAGATTTAAGTCTGTGCCTTCTCATTTGATGCTAGTTCCTTGATTTACACTATTCCATTCTTCCTGTATTCCACTCTTTCTGGTGGACTAAGGGGGACACTTCAAATTCCTTTGTAAATGAAAACATCACACACAAAAAGGTAAATTCTACCGTTTTCAGAGGGTTTTTTTTTTTTTGTGTATGTCTGCTGTCTCTCAAGAACAATCAACTCAAAATGTACCAAAGAATCGCATTTTTAAAAATTTTTAATTTTTCCTTTTTTAAAATTAAATTTTTTTTTACAGTATTGTAGCCCCCATAATTCTCCTGCCACCATATCACCAGTGAACCATCACCACATTCCCTTGTGTTCATTCCTCCCATTTTGCACCCCCTCATGATCCTCCTTTGCTTTATGAAGTGGCATATTTTGGGGGTGGCACCTGCTATTGTTCATTGTCTTTAGTGAGCCTTTTTCGGAGTTCACTATCACCTCCTACCTCACACATGTCAACACAAATACCCATTTAGAAAAAACAGTCCTTTAAAGATAGACCTATAAAGCTAGTAAGGCTGGAGGTGGTAGTAGTGACTCCAGGTAAATCTGTGACGGAGGGAGGGAGGAAGGGAGCTGGCCGCCATCTTGGTCAGATTCCTTTACCAGCCTTTGGCTCCTCATGGACAGAACTCTATTCCTAGCCTCCTGTGTTTACCCATTGTAGGGTCAGAGAAAAGTGATCAGGCTTTTCCGCCTTCCTGCCATTGGTGTCATGATGGACACCTGTGGTGCTGCACGCAGGCCTAAGTGGGCATGCGCAAGTGGGCGCACCTGGGTTTAGACGCAGGCGTAGAAGGGCGGCGTCAGGAGTACGCCAGCAGGAGAGCAGCAGAGAACAAGAGAAGCAGCAGCAGCAGCAGTAGAAGCAGAGATGAGAGACTACAGAGCCCAGAGAGTGAAGGTGCGCCGGGGGCTAGGAGGCCTACCAGCCTCCTGGCTCCCCGGCCCCCGCCTGCCGTGTGCTTGGTCACCTGATAAAAGTATAGTAAGCTACCGAGGATTCCAGGGCTCCTTCCTTGACCCGTCTGCTGGAATCATTGAGAACTTGCTCTGTGCCCGTTGCTGCCACTACGCCCATCAAAGGTAGGCATAAAGTTTTTTAATTGAGGATGTTTAAAGTCTATTATAATTAAATTGTCAGCACCCCTTCCCAACTCCCCACCCAAATTCCAAGTCGAGGTCTGTCAGTAGAAAGGAAGAAATCTTTACCTTCTTATAGTCTGAAAAATGTAGGCCTGTAAATTAAACTGAAGAAAGACAGCTAAACAGAAGAAAAATGTTTATTCCTACCTGGGAACTAAAAGAAGTAACTGGTTAAATTGTTAGAATTACCGACTTAAATACTAAGTAAGCGTAGAGGAGAGAAAAGGCTTTTATGGAAATAATGTTTCTTTAGGAAAGAAAAATGAATTTTTAGGAGAACAAATCAGAGGTAAAAAGTTTGTGATAATGTCTTCACAGGTGTATGTTGTTTTTCTAGCTCCTTCAGGGTCATTAAACTCCCACGGAGAAGATATTTAGGTAGAAGTTTATCTACCTTTTCCCTTCTGGGAGTATATTCACCCTGAAGAGGCAATTTACAGTAGCCTTATTTTCCTAACTTGCTGCTTTTAGTCAGATAAGGGAAGATCTGAGAAGGTTTCTTTCTGTACCTCGATTTTCGATTGCTTTCAGCTCAAAAAAAATTCCTTATGTCAAGGTAGTATATTTTGGGGTGGTGTGTGATCCCTTTAAGGGAGATAGGTGGCAATTCAAGTTGAATAAGGGCATAGTGTTGTTGTTAGGCAGGAGATAGTGTTGGGTGTCTCCGGAGACACCATGATACTGGACATTAACTCAGGCTGAGGTCAAGCAAGTCATTACAAAGTAGAAAACAGCATTTTCTCTACTGCAGAGGTGAGACAAGGTCACCTGCCCACACTCTCATAGTGACTAACCCTGTCTCTAAGAAGGACATTTTCCCAGTACATACTCCAGATGAACTAAACAGTTTAACTGAAGTAGTTTTCACCACTAAAAGTCCTCTGAGCTGATGACATGGACTCCATCATGCAGAGGTCATGGGCTCGAGGAGATACTGTTGGGGGGAAAGGAGGTCCTGAACAACCTCCATAATAGGTTTTATGGACCCCACCCCCACTCCAGACCAGACAGATCCAAGACACCAAGGACAACAAATCCCATAATGTCATCACCACTGAAGGGAGGATGCTGGGACCTGAGGGTGGAGGTAATCATCCAGGTTTGGTATAAAACCAGAGATGGGGGCCTTAGGTGTCTCTTGAGTCTTCCCGGCTCTCAGCAGCTATAGGGTTCCAGCTCAGCGGAACTGGTAGGATGCATTATTCACCAATTTATCTCCTATTCTTTCTCCCTGAGTTATTTATTTCTTCATTTCCCCTTCTTTTGTAGATAAACCTCCCCCCTTTTTTTTTTAAGATTTATTTACTTATTTATGCACACAAGAGCTGGGGTACATGCCAGAGTCCCGGGAGGTGAGAGGATTCACCAGAGACACAGCTGGGAGCAGAACAGGCAGACTGACTGAAACACTGCTGAGGGGAGCAGTGGGCGAGGCAGGAGAGGTCTGCTGCACCATGTGGGTCCTCTCCCTGGCCGGAGGCAGGTATCGAACTCATGCTGCAGTGGCTGTGGCTTGCTCTGTAGTGTGTTGCTTAACCCACTGCGCTACTAGGGAGGCCCCGATAAACTCTTTCTTAACCTTTGTTGTTGGTGCCTGCAGTTGATTCTCCTTATAAGTCTCTTTTTTAAGAGCGCGAGTGAGGACCCACAATCAGGCAACCCATTTTATATTGGGGTTGCCCCGAAACAGTATGAATTTGAGAGATGGAATGACCTCATGGAAAGAAGAGAAAGACCCACCCCTTTCATTATGCAGAGTTAAAACTGTTTCAATAGAGCCTCTACCTGATGCTGAGTCCCTTATGCTGAACTGCACAAACTTTAATATGTGATACCTGTGATATTAGCATCTCCATTACTTCTATTTTTTAGAGAACTCAGACCCCAGAATCTGGTACCAGTGTGGGGCCCTATCCTAATAAGATCATTGTCCTCATAAAACAAAGAAAAGACATCAGAGGTTCCCTATCAATGTGTTCACCGCGAAGAGGTCCTGTGAACACACAGGAGGGGGTGACTGCCTGTAACCAAAAGGGAGAGCGCTCATCAGAAACCAGTCCTGCTCACATGCTGATCTGGAACGTCACTCTCCCAAACTGAGAGACATTTTTTTAAAAGATTTATTTACTTATGCATACAATAACTGGGGCATAGGCCAGATATGGGCTGGGGGGGCGGGTGACAAGATTCACCAGAGACAGAGTGGGGAGCAGAACAGGCAGATCGACTGAAATACACTGCTGAGGGGAGCAGCAGGTGAGACAGGAGAGGTCTGCTGTGTTGTGTGGATCACCTCCCTGGCTGGGGATCGAACTCATGCTGCAGTGGCTGTGGATGCTTCATAGTGCTGCGCCTTAACCCCTTGTGCCACCAGGGAGGCCCCTGTGAAACACTACATTTCTGTTGTTTAAGTCACTGGATCTATGGTATTTTGTAATTAACAGCCCTGGAAGAAGACTAAGACAAAGACTAAGCTAGTCTTCAAGAACCAAAGAGAAATGTCAAAAACAGTAGAATTGTGATTTGGGCGTGTGATATATTGGGGACAGGACCTGGATTCACAAACTACAAAATCTGATGAAGCAGGACAAGCAGCCCTTCTCATACCTCTAAGACCCAATCCGGTGAGTTACCTCCGTTTTTGGCAGGAGTCAAAGGACCTAGGGGAATATTGCAAATCGTATATGTACTTCCAAGATGATAGGAGGCACATTCCTTTAAATCTTAACCTTTCTGGGCTCTTTTTGCTCAGGAACCTCCCCAATCCAGTTCAAGGTAGACAGACTGTTGGGAGCTGATGAGTCGCCATCTTGGGCTCCAGTCTTGAAGCCGCTGGTTTGCTCCCTTTCAAAGGGCCTGATGGAGGAGAGCTGTCTGAGGGCCTAATCAGATGCATGCTATCATCTGGAAATGATTAGAGTCCTCAGGACAGATAGAAGTCATGTTGATAGCACTGATTGGTTCCTTATTTCTGAGTTGGGCCTGCTTCATTGTTTAAGATTCTGCTCTAATTTGTTGGGATTTTCTCTTCACCATTGTAAAAGCAAACTTATTTTGCTGGATGAGAACAGAACCTTTTAAACTAGGCTTTGAAGCCTGCAGCTTTGTAAGCATCAACCATCTGAAAGCCTGTGCTCTCTTCCCAGCTCCAGCGACCCACAGTTATGATTAGCATATCAAAGAGTGGGGGTGTCCTCCCGGGGTGGCACTTGGGCCCAGGATGAGGATGTAAGGAGATGCAGGGCCTCTCAAACACAGGCCCTGCTGCCAGTGGTTACCCATTTCACCTTTAATTCCATTTCCTCTCCTCTTCCGGCTGTGCACTTTTGACAATTAAAAACACATACCCCCCCACAACCCCCTTCATAACCCATCCCTCCTCTGGATGAAAAAAGGAGTTGGAAATTAAAAAAGAAAGGAAAGGAAAGGAGGCACGGTAAGGAGGCATAAAACCCTATTTGCTCTCACTCCTCTCTGAAATCCAAGCAACTCCTACAGATAAATACATTACATGTTCAGTAGTTATTTTAGTGCCTTTGTGTTGACTAATTTCTGGGTTAAAAAAGAACTTCTGGAAAGGTTGGCGGAAGCAATTCAGTAGATTTTTACCATTGCCCTGAGGTGCTGATCTGAAATAATCGCAGCCTTTAATAACCAAGCTGAGTGTGCTTGGCCTGGTTACTTTTATCCTGGTATTGCTGAGGAAATAAAATCCTTCCTGGGAAAGCATGGCCTCAGTGGCTTGACCAGCAGGAGTAATAAGTCTTTGGAAGCCCAAACAGATGTGTAAACATGGCTGACCTTGAATACAGATGGGGAGAGAGGAGAGAAGATTGAAACTTAAGACTGATAATACATCATGGAAATAATCTAAAGGCTCCAGAAACAAAATGAGAGATAAAAGAAGACCCTTATATTGAGTTGATTTTGAAAGAACATCGCTTGGCTGCTACTTGTCCTATTAAGAGTAAAAACAAATGGGTGAAATAATAAAAATGGCCAGAAGGTAACAGCTTCCAGTTATAAGGTGAATGAGTTCTAGAGAGGAACAGCATGTGACTGCAATTAACAATACCGGTTTGTAGATCTGAAAAGTTTTTATCACGAGAAAAAAAGGTGTAATGTGATGGACGTTAACAAAACTCATTGTTGTAAAGATTTTATAATACAAATTTGTATATTGAAATCACAGTACTGGGGCTTCCCTCCTGGCCAAGGGGTTAAATGTCAGCACTATGAAGCATCCATAGTCACTGCAGCACAAGTTTGATTCCCAGTCAGGGAGAGGACACACATGGCGCAGCAGTCCACTCCTGTCTGCCACTGCTCCCTGCAGCAATGTATTTCAGTAGATCTGCCTGTTCTGCTCCTCAGTCGCTGGTGAATCTTCTCACTCCCCATACTTCTGGCCTATACCCCAGTTCTTGTATGCATAAATAAATAAATCTTTAAAAAAAATTATGGCACTATACACATCAAGTTAACACAATGTTTTATTCCCATTGTATGTCAATTGGAAAACAACACAGGGATAAAAGGTATATACAACCTAGATTGGTTTTCTTGAGAGCTAAATTACATGACTTTTATCTTTTTATCTCTGAACTCTGTAAGGGAGAGTATAGATATATAGTAATAGTTCCCAAAATTACTTGAGCTAAGAAAATAATCCAGGAATTAAATTCATCAAAATTATGAATAATACATAAGTTTGGGTAGGCAAAAGATTAATTTTTAAGTACTTTTTAGTATTTTTTCAAATTTTCTGCAGTGGACACATCAAATTTTTTTAAAGCAGCATGTTATTAATAAACATCATGGACTATTTTTGGAACTCAGGGAATGGCTGTTCTGTTAGCAAGAGACCCAGGAGTACCCTGGGACCCACAAACCTGCATGCCCTAGGGGGGCCTGACTGCTCACATGGTAGGGTAAAGGAGTTCCGAACAAATTCCACAAATAGGTTTTTTGGACCCCACCCCAGACCAAAGAGATCCAAGACACCAAGGACCACAAATCTTATAAAGTCATCACGGCAAAGGGAGGACCGCTGAGATCTGAGGGTAAAGTGAAGCAGCCAGGCTTGGTATAACCGGACATGTGGGCCTTGGGGAGCCTTGGTTTTTCGCTGGCTTTCAGAGTGCTATTGGGATTCCAGCTCAGCGTGAAGCATTTACCAATTTCTCTTTCTTTCCCTGAGTTATTCATTTTTTTCATTTCCCCCTTTAGTAAATAAACTAAAGGGGGTGTTTTCTGTGTGTGTCTGAGGTTGAATCTCATTGTAAGTCCCTTTTAAGCGTGTGGGTGAGGACCCACAGCATTTCACATTGGGGTTGTCCTGTAACATATACACAAAAAGGCCAAAAAGCCCCTTTTATTATAAACTTTAATAAAGTTAGTGTGCATACAGGCAGAAGAGAGTATAATATTTTCCCAATAAACACCTGTCATGCCAGCAGGCATGGCGTGGGCAGTTTCACCATGGATTTGGGCAGATGGGTAAAGAGAGTCCCGAGGCCTGGGTGGATTTTCCAGGCTTTAATGCTGTCTTGGGGAACTAGGCACACAGGTGCACCAGGCAGGGAGGCTACATGCAAGGGCCCTCCCAGCCCCCACATATCTTTATGCTCTTTCTCTGGGTTCTTTTTGGTGTTTTCTCTCTCTCACGTTGTCTCATCTATAGTCGTGCTGCTCCTCCTCTTGCTGCTGCTTTTATCCCTGTCTCTAGGCTCAGGTGTGCACACGTACACCTGTGCACCCACCTATGCTCCAGGTGTCCACAATCAGGCATGTTTGCCCCTTGCCCGTGCTCCCAAGTGCCTTCTGCTTTAACAAGACCAAGGTCACCTAGCCAAATGGGGTCTGGCGGGGTTGTTAAGGCCTGAAAATGTGCCACAATGCTAAGGCACGTTCTGGCAGGGAACCCTAGGAAAGGGGTTCTGGAGCAGGTCCCAGGAATCTGGGACTAAAGGAGATACTGCCATTGTGAGCCTCCCCACGTGGCTCTCACCCACGCGTCTCTTTCAAATGTCTCTCCTCCAGCCTTTCTTGGCAGTACCAGCATGCAAGTTGGGCCATAGAATAAGAGCTACTCTTTCTTCTTCCCAAGCCCACCTGTCTTTTGTATTATATCTTCACCTGGTGTAGCAGCAGGATGGAGGTGGCACTGGAGGCAGGTTCAGGATGGTTCTGGGTAGACGGGTCAAAGAAGGAGTCTCGGAGCCTTAGGTGGCTTTTAGGCTTTATTTAGTAGAGGTGGCCAGGTACATGGCAGGCAGGGGTGCCGGGAGGCTGACAGGCCTCCCAGCCCATCTCACCCTCTCGGCTGCTTCTTCTCTCTCTCTGCTGCTGTCGTTGGTTCTCTCGGTCAGTCCTTGAAGTTCTGTTGGTGCTCGCAGTTCTCACAGTTCTGTCTGTTCTCATGACGCCGCCCATTTATGCCTGTATCCAACACAGGTGCGCCCACTTGCGCATGCCCACCCTGGAATGCTCGCAGCACTGCAGGTGTCCATCATCAGTGGTGGGAGGGTGGAAATACCTGATCAACCTTTACCCTACACCTGGCCTCAGTTCTACCCCTTGTGAAGTGGGGGTAGGGGACATGGCATCTCCCCCTGTTATGGAGAGGCCTCTGTAACAATCTGATTGACACCATAATTTCAGGTTTTCAGGCCTAGTCTTCCAGCCAGGAATGGATCCCAGGCTGTAGTGACAGCACTGAGTCCCAGCCACTAGACCGACTACCTCGGGTTGGTGTCTCACGAAGCTGCAGCAAGAACTCCACTCAGGCAAGCAAGCGAGAAGCAAGCAAGCGATGCTCAGGCGAGGAAACGAGAAGAGGCAGATTTGTTCAGAGAAAGAAAAAGTTTATTGCAGAAATAAAGTGGGAATCCCAGGCCAGTGGAACCAGGCCAGGAAGGGGCAAGAGCTGAAGTGGAGTCTATCCCTAATTACTCTCACATCCTGGTTCTGGACTGTCCTATTGCCCCTAGTCCTTGGTGTCTGACTAGTCCCTCTCCCTCTTGTCCTTAACTCTGAAGCTTCTTTACCTCTCCAGAGGTCCCCACCTGCACGGTTCCTGAAGCTACCTAGTTATCCCTAACTCACCCTACTTGACTGAGGTCTTGATGGCAGATACGCGTAGAAAATTTGCAAAGGAGACACCACAAGACCAGGAACCTGACCCATGCAAGGCCGAAAGCTGGAGGTGGGGGTAGAAGCGAGTAACATAGGCATTAATCTATCTATAGCAATGAAAAGTCCTTAGGTGCCAACTGCTGTAGAAAGTATCAGAGGCATAGCCAGAGATGGGGATATGGAGATTGAGGGGTGTTGTGGAGAATCACTGGACCTTGCATATCAACCTAGTCACACCCTAAAAGTAATTACATTAACCAAGGTTAAACAAAGGAATGAAACCCTCCCGAAGGGAAGACTATCACTGCAATTTCTACACTGGCAAGGGGAAGCAGCCCCCTGCCCCCTGCCGTGACTATGCAGGTGTCTCTTCACCAACCTTCTCCTTTGGCAGCAGAGGCAGCTCCCTCCCTGGGCTGGGGCCTAAGGCCACACAGGGCTCTCAGCAAACCTGTCCCTTTGAGGGCAGCTCTTTACATCCACTTGTGTCTATGCAACCGTCCTCTATTCTCCTTCACCCTCTTTATAATAAACCTGCCCTTTAGGATATAGCTAACGCCTCTGTCTCGTGGAAAAACTCACCACTGAAAGGGGAGCTCTGGTGAAACTTCTCCCAGAGTTTACATAAGGACCCCATTCTCCGAACCCAACACCTCTCCCAAACCAACTTCAAACCCACTAGGATTCAATCTACAAAGACATTTAGGTGATTATTTCTTCCTCTTTGAAGTGCAGGGGGGAAACTTAGGAACAGGGAGGTTAAACCCAAGGTGGTGGGGATCTCCCCCAGAAATCTGAGCTTAGAGCAGTTGTCCAGTTCAGTGGTCGCAGACACAGCCAGAGAAACGTGGCCAGGCTGAACTGAGACGTGCGGTGGGTGTGGAATGTACATTGGGTTTTTGTAGCGGCAGGAAGGAGGCACACTGGGCAGGTTTGGGATGGTTCTGGGCAGACGGGTCAAGGAAGGAGAGTCTTGGAGCCCTCGGTGGCTTTTCATACTTTATTTAGTAGAGGTGGCCAGGTACATGGCAGGTAGGGGTGCCAGGGGCCCGGGAGGCTGGCAGGCCTCCCAGCCTCAGCACATCTCACCCTCTCAGCTGCTTTCTACTGCTGCTGCTCGTCTGTACTGTCGGTCCTGTTTTCTGTTGGTCTTGTTGTTTCTGGCGTCCTCATGACACCGCCCATTTAAGCCCATGTCCAACTCGGGTGCGCCCACTTGCGCATGCCCACCCTGGAATGCTCTCAGGTGTCCATCATCACAGTGGTGGGAGGGTAGAAAGACCTGATTTCTCTAACCCTACAGTTTTGAAGCATCTTTTTCATTGTGTGTGAAGAAATGGTGAAATATCTCAAAAATTATATCCCATGCTGATATAAATGAAATTTGGATGCACTAGCTAAACTTAATTTAACCCCTCTTTTTATTCATTTTAATGCTGCTACTAGAAAATTTAAAATTTTATATATGGCCCCCATTATATTCTATTGAACAACATTGTTATGGAATACAAGTCTTGATTCTCAATCCAGGGTCTCTCTACACATCCTTTGAAATGGAGCATGTTAAAAGTTCAGGAGAAATTTGCTTCTCTTTTTCTAGAATTAGAGAGTGAAGTGGTACTTAAAACTACAGTATTGTTGATTCCACAATTTCTATTTTGTTGAAGATAGAAAGTTGGTGTCTCCTGTAGCTTAAAGAGGGTTGTTAATTGCATAATTACACACAGGTGGTCATGTCCCAGGTGTGTCCTTGAGCCATGCTTTGCTGCTAAACTCATTTCCATCGCTGGTCAAGTTGTCCTGCTTGTCTCCTCGACAAAAACATTTATGGTTTCTAAAATCAAACAAAGATTTGAGGAAAGTTCATTTAAAATAATGGTTTACATTACAGCTCTTGGTGCGGTTATGCAAACATTTCCTAAATCTGGTAACAATCTGTAGTCTGGCCTAATCTTTTCTCTCTTTTTTTAAAAAGATTTATTTATTTATGCATACCAGAACTGGGGTACAGGCCAGAGGTATGGGGGTGAGAGGATTCACCAGAGACAGTGGCAGAACAGGCAGACTGACAGAAATACACTGCTGAGGAGAGCAGCAGGTGAGACAGGAGAGGTCTGCTGCTCCATGTGGGTCACCTCCATGGCCAGGGATCGAATGAACTCTGCGGATGCTTCATAGTGCTGAGACTGAACCCCTTGTGCCACCAGGAAGGCCCCGTTTTTCTCTTTTCACTACAAGTCCTCCTCCTCTCCTTGCCATTTAGCACAAGAAGGGAATCAAAGGATGCTACTCCACAATATGCCACTTGGTATGATGATTACTTTGAGTTGAAGGCAGTTACTTCTCTGCCTTGCCCCTTTTTACTTAAAAGCAGGGCAAAAATTCCCCTTTGTAATGGTGACATAATTTTCATTTGTAAAGGACCTTTCTCTACCCTCTGTGGGGGAGGAGCATGACTTCATCAGTCTCTGATGGAAAGGCACCAAAGTCTGCATTCGTTTCCCTATGTTTTACCTTCCCATAATTAACCATCCCTTCGTTTGTCTATTACTGCTTCACAATTTATTGCCCTTTGTTAAAGTGATGTATAAATCCCCCAGTTCAAACTGCCTCTCTTGATTTTTTCACTTCTTTCTATGAGACTTCCTCTGTGCATGAAAACAAACTTTTCTCCTTTCAATACCTTTTGTCAGTTTAATTTTTAGGCCTAGGTCATGAATTTAAGAGGGTATAGGAAAGTTTTCCTTCCTGATACACAGTACTAGGATTAAGAACTTTTCTTTTTGCTTTTTAAAAATCATTCAATAGTTTGATGAAATGTAATATACACATTTTTGGATTTTTGTACAGATTGTAGCATAGGCATCCCTATAAAAGGGGAGGCTCCATACCTGTTCCAGGTTCACTTTCTCCCTCAAATCTTCATGTTTTCCAACTATTACAGGGCAGGGAGAGGAGCACTCCAGAACCCCCAAGCCTGCCCTCTCTGAATGGGTTCTGCCATCTGCCGCATTAAGACAAACACATAAAACATTTAATGGAAAGGAACTTTAATACAACTAGGGTACAATAAAGAAAGGACAAAGAATATAGTTACTAAGTCAAGCATCCAAAGTTACCCATCTCCTTGAGGGTAAAAGTCCAGCCAAATAGGAT
>JAGFMF010011860.1:3668719-3702690 GCA_019455555.1 Galemys pyrenaicus
TAGAGACCCATAGAAAAGGGTCAGAAAGAGTCAGACAAATCTGGGAGGAAAAGAGCAAAATCAAAATCAAGATGAAAGTTGCCATTGTTAACCTCCCCAAGGGTCTCTCACCCACATCTGTTCCAACCAGTCCAAGACCAAAAAGCAAGCACATTTTCTTCACATATCCCTCTGCTCCACGTGCCTCCTCCAGGTCTCCTTGCTGTTCTCTATCTTCCTATCTTCCTTCTCTCTTCTTTACAGACATCTCCTTTTCTTCCTCAGCTCCACCCACTTAGGGCAGAACCAGGATTTTGGAACTTCCCCTTTTCCTGGGACCACCCTGTTACACAACTAGGAAGCTCTCTGAAGCGCCTCCTCTTGGGTTTTTATGGAGATCTCATTACTTAGGCATGATTGATTGCGTGATTGGCCATTTTGATTAAAGTCTTCTGGTCCCTCTCCTGTCCCCAGAGGTCAAGGGGGGGAGGGGAGACTGAAAATTTAGCCTATGTCAGGTTGGTTTTCTGGCAACCAGCACCCTTCCTCAGGTGTTTTCCAAAAGTTGCCTTCATTGACATGACAAAAGCCACACTCTTAACACTTAGGAAATTCCAAGGCTTTTGGAGGAGCTGCAAGCCAGAAACTGTAAATGAAGAACTATGTATGGGAGATACATTTTGGTCATCTGAATTACCATATATATATATTTCCCATAAATTGCAGTATTGTCATTTCACATTATGTAGTTCAGTAATGTGAAATATATTCTCATGACAGTGCAACAGATCTCCTGAAATTGTTTTTTTTTTTGCAAAAACCTTTCCTCTTACCTGTACTCCCTGGCAACCACGGTTCTGCTTTCTATAAATCTGACTATATTAAATACCTCATATAAGTGGAATCACACAGTATTGTTTATTTGTGATTGTCTTAGTTTACTTAGTGGAAAGTTCTCAAGATTCATCTGTGTAGCAGATGACAGGATTATCCTCTCATTTTTTTAGGCTGTATAGTATTTTTTTAGGCTCTATAGTATAGTATGTGATATTAGTGTTACATTTTGCTTATCCATCTATCCATTGATGTGTCACTTCCACCTGTTAAGTATTGTGAATATTGCTACTATGAATATGGGTGTGTAAATATCTCTTCAAGACCTCACTTTCAATTCTTACTGGCATTTACTATGGGGAAGCAAAAAAGGCTGCCCCAAAATATGGGATGTGGATTGTTTTAAACTGAAGGCAACCAAGGCCCAAAAGACCCAGGATGAACCTTTCATCCTCCTCTTAATTGCCTGAAAAGAATTTAAACAGAGGACATGTTCCAGAAATCAAGCTATCAACAGACAGCTACAGTTATAACACATGAGGCAGGTGCAGCGAGAGTGAGCAGGGAAGATGGTAGCAGTCTGTTAAAATTTGTCTGTTCCGGGCCTCCCTGGTGGCGCAATGGGTTAAGCAACGCACTATGAAGCAAACTGCAACCACTGCAGCATGAGTTCAATCCCTGCCACCGGCCAGGGAGGTGACCCACATGGCGCAGCAGACCTCTCCTGCCTTGCCCGCTGCTCCCCTTAGCAGTGTGTTTCAGTCAGTCTGCCTGTTCTGCTCCCCACTCTGTCTGGTGAATCCTCTCACCTGCCGCAACTCTGGCCTGTATCCCAGCTCTTGTATGCATAAATAAATAAATCTTAAAAAAAAAAAAATTCCTCTGTTCCATTGTTTCTGTAAGACCCAACAAACATTTGTTTACCAAACATTTGTTCTTCATATCTTTCTTTGAATTGTCTTCCTTCCCTTGAAGCCCCCAAGGCCTGCCCAATCTCCCTAGCTCAGAATGTCTTATGAACACCAATTATCTCACATGTCATTGTAGGGTTCCCTTATGTGTGAAATTAAATTTGCTTTCCTCCTGTTAATCTGTCTTATGTTGTAATTATTAGACCAGTCAAAGAACCCAGGAAGGTGAAGGAAACATTTTCTTCCCCTCAGAAGTGGGATCGCTGGATTAGTAGGCGTTTTATTGCCAGTTTATAAGTAAGGAAACAGAGGGCCAGGGACCCCCTGGAGACTGCCCAAGGCCTCACAGGTAGAGGCTGCAGTGATGTCTGGCCATAGATGAGTCTGTGCCCATTCTGAGAATCACCTTATCTGCATCAATTTCCAAATATGTACTCAGCTTTAAATTGGAAAATTGGGGATTTCATTTCTGCATACTCTTGGCAGCAGCCAACTTTGTGGTTTACATAATTGGAAATGGGAGAAGGTTTAGAGCTCTGTTTTGTTTGAGGCTCAAGTTGCACAAGTGGCTGACAACCATAAATTGGCAGAATTCTTTTCTGGACACCAGATCCCAACATTGCTCTACACTTTGTTGCAGCTTTGTGTTAATGAAATGCTAACACAAATTCAGGGTAGATTGTTTAAGAATTAGCTGATCAAGGATCCATTTATAGTTCCTTAACCTTGGGCATGTCAATATTCAAAAGCTATTTTAACCTGAGTTGTTTAACTATGAAGTTGTAATTTATGCCAATTATCACCTTGCCAAATAGTTTTACATCCCTATTAAGATTTTAAATGGAATTTTGTGAATCTGATTTTGTTAGTGGTTCTGAGATTAAGAAATTAGTTTTTGATTTCCCTCGCTAACCCTTATTGCCCCTTTTTCTTCACCAGTGGACAATTGGAATTTGTATGGTTGGGGGTTTCTTTGTGTGTGAAAGGAGAAGTGGTAGTACAAAGAGAGAAAGGGGAAGGGTAGGTAAGAGGAAAAAGAATTGTAAAATGATCTTATGTCTGGATGGTTTTTTTTTTTATGTTTATTTATGCATACAGGAACTGGGATACAGGCTAGAGGTGTGGGTGTGAGAGGATTCACCAGAGACCGAGTGGGGAGCAGAACAGGCGGATCTACCAAAACACACTGCTCGGGGGAAGTAGCGGGTGAGGCAGGAGAGGTCTGCTGTGCCATGCCCAGGGATCGAACTCGTGCTGAAATGGCTGCAGATGCTTCATAGTGTAGTGCTTAACCCCTTGCGCCACCAGGGAGGCTCCTGATGCTCCTCTTGATGTTGGACTTGGAGTCTACAGAACCATGAAAAATTAATCTCCTGTTATATAAGCCACATGGTCTGCAGTATTAGGGCAGCTGGACTGACAATGGACTCCCCACATCCTCACCTGCTCATATTCTCCACTGACCAGACCCAAACAGAAATCAGGGACAAGAGAATTCCTCCTCTTGGGTGGAGAAGCGTGGATCTAGGGGGGTAAAATTTACATACCCAGCACAAAAGGCTGAGAAGTGCAAATTCAAACCTCTTAGGGAAAAAGAGAAAAATGTAAGAGTGAAGCCTTCCATAGCTCCCCAGTACCTGTTTGATAATCTGAAGTTGTTCGGTCAATAGCTACTTTGTTTTCATATGAATAGGCCCCTAAGTTTTGGTCTTGTGTACCCAGCTCTGAACTGGGTCTCAGCCTCTTTTAGTGATTTTGTCATGAGACTGATGTTGGTGATTAATCAATGACCACTTTTTCTGGAAAGATAGGATGACCCACATTCAATCTGGCCCCTTTTCTTGTGCTGTGGTGGGACCTTCATTTTGTTGAAGCTATTTGGAGCACATTCTAATCAGTCCAGCGAAAGGTGTTAAGTATTGTAAAATTTCACTTCGGTTGGGCATTGAAATCATACATGAGACTGTGGTTGCTCTTGGCCTTCATCTGAAGTCATAAGAGAATCTGGTTTCAAATGGAAAAACTGGGCTTCCCTGGCAGTCTGTCGTGAAGGAAATGCAGTTCATATGCATGAGCATTATTTACTCACAGGTGCAGAGTATCGCCTATGTATTACTGCTGCCTTAGTCTTCCTTTCCCTTTTTGTCACACAATCCAGGAAATTAAGAGCCTCTTGTGAGGGAGGCCTCTGGGTTGGCAAGATCACTTCACTCATAAAGACATGCATGTCCTCGGAGGGGAATATTGGGCTTGAAGTGTGGTCTAAGCGTATCGGTGGCCTCTTGACGAATCTTTGCTGAAGTTGGGAGAGGACTTGACTTTCACCATTAATACTGTTCTTTGTTTTTTGTTTTTTTTTTTAAGATTTATTTATGCATACAAGCACTGGGGTAAAGGCCAGAGGTGTGGGGGGTGAGAGGATTCACCACAGAGAGCGGGGAGCAGAACAGGCAGATAAACTGAAGTACACTGCTGAGGGGAGCAGCGGGTGAGGCAGGAGAGGTCTGCCGCGCCATGTGGGTCCCCTCCCTGGCCAGGGGCAGGGATCGAACTCGTGCTGCAGTGGCTGTGGTTTGCCTCACATTGCATTGCTTACCGCACTGCGCCACCAGGGAGGCCCTAATACTGTTCTTTGTATCAGTATTTATGTAGATATATATATAAATTTATATAGAGATAAACTCAGTTACTCAGCAATCCATAGTCTTGGCATATTTGATTATTAGACTCTATCTCACTTTACCTTCTGTTACTGCTGGGATTTTATGTCACTGCATTGGCGCTAAAGAAACACACATATATAAATTCTGTGTATTTCTTTTTTCATCAGGCAGCTAAGACATCCTTAGGCTCTGAGAGGCTCTCCATTTACCTTGCTGTTGGACCATACCTAAGCTGTCCAATAAGGCTCAGTTATCTTACATGTAAAAATTTAGGAAGGTGTACCAATTAACATTAAGTTCAAAGGCATAAACCAAAGCATTCCAAATGATAGAGGTTTCTTCACATAGTTTATTTTTCTCTTGTAAAAACTAATGCAGGTGATAGACACATGGCGGTGTCACAATTTTACCAGGGACCCAAGTTTTGAAAATACGTCCTATGCCTATGCCTAGTCTGTGGTTTCCTTGCAGAAATTATATTATCATATGGTTAGTACTCCAGTCATGGCATCCAAATTCCAGGCAGCGGGAGAAACAGGAAAGGAGAAAGGGACCAATGCTTTCAATCTGTCCTCCTTCCTTTCTGCAGGACTTAATCAACTTCTGTTTCTCACCCCATTGTTCACTGTTTACCTGCAAAGTAAATTGAAAATTTAGTGCTTTAGTTGGGCACAGAAAGTTACACGTAAAATTTTTTCTGAGGAAGAGATGGAGGATGGGTCTCAGTCAAGCACACTTCAAATTCTGCCATGAACATAGAGACAGGCCTTCAAGAAGTTGAGATAAGAAATCTACATAAAAGCTTTAGTAAAATGGCTGGCTCTTGGGAAGTACCCATTTCACAAGACTTGTAATTACTACCTAATTATAAAGCAATAAGACTTTTATGAAATAATCAAACAGGACAACATTTCTATGATTTTTGCCTTCGAAAGTAGTCATCTTGGAAGGCAACATATCATTTTCACTTTATATTTTACATTGCTAGTGTCGATATAATTTTATGTTGAGAGTGTCAGAAATAAGTTCAGAGTCATTTTTTAAATTTAAACAAGATAAACAGCTTTGTTGGTTCTATCTCACCATCATCAGCTCCATCATCTATTGCATTCAATAAAATTAGCTTTGAATGATACTCAAAGGGTATCTATTGCTGGTTAAGAATACGCTTGAAATGTTCAGCAGACTGTGTGGGGAATTCTGGTTCGGTTATCTCATACTTTCAGAAGTCAGACTTCCATCGCTCCTGTACCAGTGGGAGAGATTCATATGAACACACTGAGAAAAGTATTTGCAAAACATATTTGCACTAACCATGAAGATTAGTGCAGCCTAAAGGCCTTAACATGCTTCATATTAACTTTGGTATGGTAATTTATTTTATTGGAGAGTGATTCACCAGAATTATCCAGATATTCTGGTTTTATTTATTGAAAGTGGCTGAAAATTTGTGTAAGAAAAATGGAGTTTTCTTTAACCTATAAGTAGGACTGGTATTTCTGTAATACTAGAATCTTATGAACATAGAAGACTTTCGTGTACTAACTCATGGAATGAGTTTCATAAAGTGGACCCGTTCTATACATTCAATTTAAGACTAAAAACTTGTCATGATGTGAGGTTCTGGTCATTTAATGGTGAACCTGAAAAGACAGGTTATTTTATAGTCTACTCTGTCCCATTGTCTACTCCTCCATTATTAAATATATGGTAACCTTAGATATCACCTCACCGAGTTTAAATTTAAAGGTGTGGCACTGATACCCAGAATTTGAACGACTTGCCCAAGGTCTCCTAGTTAATATGACAGAGCAGGCACCAGACCTTAGCTCATCTAATTCTTTTTCTCTTTTTTAAAGATTTATCTATTTATGAATACAAAAACTGGGGTACTGGCCAGAGGTGTGGGGTGGGAGGGGAGTCACAGGAGACAGAGTGGGGAACAGAACAGGCAGACCCACTGAAATACACTGCTGAGGGGAGCAGTGGGCGAGGCAGGAGAGGTCTGCTGTGCCATGTGGATCAGCATCCCCTGGCCAGGGATCGAACTCTTGCTGCAGTGGCTGCGGATAGCATCAAAGTGCTGTGCCTTGGGCCTCCTCTGGTGGCGCAGTGGGTTAAGCAACGCACTACGAAGCAAATCGCAGCCACTGCAGCACGAGTTCGATCCCTGCTGCCGGCCGGGGGGGGGGGCCCACATGGTGTGGCAGACCTCTCCTGCTGTGCCCGCTGCTCCCCTCAGCAGTGTACTTCTGTTGATCTGCCTGTTCTGCTCCCCGCTCTCTGTGGTGAATCCTCTCACCCCCCTACACCTCTGGCCTGTACCCCAGTGCTTGTATGCATAAATAAATAAATCTTAAAAACAAAAACAAAAAAAAAACAAAGTGCTGTGCCTTTACCTCTTGCGCCACCAGGGAGGCCCTCATCTGAATCTTAACATCAGCTTTTTCTCTTGACATAGATACTTTCCAAATCACTACAGGCTTGGTATTGCTCTGTAATGTTGTTCCCCATTGGGGCAGGGAAGATGGAACACTGGGTCTGAGTGCTGAAAGTTTTGGCCTCTTCTGTGGAATGAAACAACAATCATTATTTCTCCATCAATATCCATTCTTCTCTTCCTTCTACAATGCCCAAGTGTTTCTGGGCATTTGGCTGCTCGCCCAGACCCTCCTAGCAGCTTGGTATGGCCAAGTGACTGTTCTGGACAAGGGAATGTGAGTGAATGTGAGTGGGTTTAACTTCTGTGTCATGCCCCCCTCCAACCCCCTTCCCACCGGCTGAGAACAGTGAGAACAGTGGGAGTGGAGTGGTCTGAACTCAAAAAGTGGAAGCCATGTATTGACGATGGCAGGGCAGTCCCACGGTTTGCGACATTCTACGTCTGAAAACATAGTATATATGTGCCCCAAAGCAAGTCCTGTGTTTTATCACTGCATTTTAGGATCCCCTTGTTTCAGCAACTGTGACTCGACCTTAACTAATATACTTGATATTTATCAAACCATCCTGTGTTATAGTGGGATACAGACTCTCCTCTCTTAAGGTCCAAGTTACAATCCCCCAAGGTTAGTTTTATTTGGACTCAGATTTAAAACTTAAGGACAGGGCCTCCCTGGTGGCGCAAGGGGTTGAGTGCCACACTGATATCCCTGGCCAGGGAGGGGACCCACATGACGCAGCAGACCTCTCCTGCCTCACCCGCTGCTCCCCTCAGCAGTGTACTTCAGTCCATCTGCCTGTTCTGCTCCCCTCTCAGTCTCTGGTGATTTCTCTCACACCCCCACACTTCTGGCCTGTACCCCAGCTCTCATATGCATAAATAAATAAAATCTTTAAAAATAAAAAAAGAAGAAAAAAGCTTAAGGACACTCTCTTTCCAGCCCAGAGCTTCACCAGAAAGAGTACTGAGCTGGGGATCTGCGCCCAGGGCTCTAATGGGGGTTCTCTTCTCACTCCTGGGGTATCCCGATGGTGATTGGCTTCCTTAGTTATAGAAATGGAGTTATATTTTTTCACTGATCTCCCGTGTGTTGTGAGTTATACGTCATTAAAAAATGGTTGTGAAGCATTTAGCAAATATGTGCCTTCTGCTTTATATATATACTGTCTAACGTGGTAGGCTTCTGGACGCCCTGAGTTCCTAATAATTTATAGTTAGGCCTTTTTACCGAAGAAGGCTTGACGTTAGCATGGTCCACCCGAGTTGATGAGCTGTCTTGATCTATCGAATTCGGTGGAAGTATTATGTTTCCCCCACAATCTTGCTTCACAGCAGCACCATGGCAAAGAAGGCATCTGAGCTATCGAGGGCGCCCTGGCTGACAATTCTAATCTTTTTCCAGAATTAGTGCTTGTGTCCTCTTTCTGGCAATTGCATAAGTGTAGAAAAGTTAAACAAAAGAGGTTTGCCTTTGCAACCTTTCTCATGTAACCAGCGTTACGTTTGCAAGACGCAACACCCAGTTAGAGTCGAGCTTTAGGTCATTAAAAGGACAATGTATGTATGGCTTGTATAATTTCTGTGTTAAGTCCCAGATAGCAGCTCCTTGTGATCGCTGACCCGAACTCCCAGCATTGTGCTTTGGGGTCCATTGCTTAAGTAGGTGACTCCTGACCCTTTTGTTTCAGCACTTTCAGAAGTTTGCCAGGAGTGGTCACTTGTGCCAGGCGGCCCTTAACATTTCCCTCTGGGCAGCCTCAGCTCTTCAGTTGAGTTACATTTGGCTATTAATCCTTCTTTTTCCCTAAGCCTGTCCGTAAGGATGGAGCGCTTTCCTGACCTTTTTTTAAGGAGCATAAATCCATGAGAGTCTAGTAATGCTATGTGAGAACACACCCCATGTATATTTTAAAAGTAAAGCACAAAAGCAAGTGTCAAGATAATGAAAGAAGAGCATTGTCGCCTTTCGATAGTCCTGCTTGGAAATGATTTCATTTCACTGGAAATGAAAGAAGCATCAAAACCCACTTTCCCTGTTAGCATTCAAATGGTACAGGTTTGAGTGAACTTACACCTTAGTTATCTCTGAATGTGGCATACTATGTTCCACACTACACCACCAGCTTTATCTTTTTAAAGATTTATTTCATATATTTATGCATAAAAGGACTGGGGTGCAGGCCAGAGGTTCAGGGGCTTAGAGGATTTACCAGTGACAGAGTCGGGAGCAGAACAGGCAGAGCTACTGAAACATGCTGCTGAGGGGAGCAGTGGGAGAGGCAGGAGAGGTCTGCTGCTCCATATGTGGGTCACCTTTTGGGCTGGGTTCGAACTCAGATCCTTGGGTGATAATGCTGAGACTTAACCGTTGCACCATAGAGGAGGCCCTGTCTTTATTTTTGTGTTTGTATATATGTATGTGTGTGTGTGTGTGTGTGTGTAACGTTGGCTTATATCACTTTGTTTGTTTCTGGGGTGCAGGTCTACACCTCTTCAAGTGTGACATTACAGGGTTTAGCTGTTCTTTGAAATGGAAATGGAAAGTGGGAGGGGGGTGGACAAAGGAAGTACAGTTCTATAGTGTGAGGCAGGGAATGGAAAGTAGAAGAAGGGTATGGAATTCATAACTGCTACCTGCTATGGATGTCAGATCATTTAATTCTCATGAGTAATGTGGCACTTAATTCTCCAACATCCCTGGGTGGTAGACATGATCTCAAATGTGCAGAGAAAGAGTTGGGATGCAGAGAGGCTAAGTAACATTCAGTGAAAAAGTGATGGAGAGAAAATCTAAAGTAGCAGTACTGAACTCCAAAGCTCCTACTCTTGTCTGATACCTTGTTATCTTTCTGGTGAATGGAAAATGTGCCAGAGGAAGGAAATGAATCCAGATAGCAAAGCCAGTTATCTTAGCCAGTGGAAACAGATGCCCGCAGAAAACTAGCCCTTGGAATACAGTCATCTCAGCAGAAAAAGAAGACGCCATGAGGAGTCACTCTGAAACATCCCTGGAGAAAACCAGATGTGGGAATAAAATAATACGTCACGAATGCTTGAGTTAGAGACAGGAGTCATGTAGAGTATATGAAAATGCAGGCAAGCCTTACATGAATATTTAAGTCCACAAAGCACTAAGACATTGTATTATTAAGAGGCCCTGATAAGTACTAAGATATTGGATTATTAAGAGGCCCTGATAATTACAAGGGATAAGACCCTGAGGGATGTTGGGAATGGGTGGATGTGTTTTCATTTGGGAAGGATGTGACTCTTGGGGATCGGAAGGCAGGACCCTAAGATGACCCTCCAAGATTCTTGTCCTTGGGGTATACACATCTTCATCCAGTTACTCGATCAAACATGTACCTAGATATTCCTGTGAAGGATTACACAGATATAATTAAGATCCCAGGGCCTCCCTGGTGGCGCAGCAGGTTGAGCACCGCACTATGAAGCATCCCTGGCACAGCAGAGCAAGTTCAATCCCTGGCCAGGGAGGGACCCCACATGGCACAGCAGACCTCTCCTGCCTTGCCCGCTGCTCCCCTCAGCCTTTTATTTCAGTCGATCTCCCTATTCTGCTTCCCACTCTGTCTCTGCTGAGTCCTCTTACCTCCTGTGCCTCTGGTCTGTATCCCAGCTCTTGTGTGCATAAATAAATAAATCTCTAAAAAAAATAAAAATTCCCAAATCAGTTGAGATTAAGCTAGGGAGGCTTTCCAGGGGCCTGAGTTAGTTGCACAAATCCATTCAAAGTAGAGTTTGCTTTGGCTGGTTGTAGAGGAGGAAGCCAGAGACAGGCTGTCTTGGAAGAAACAAACATCCATGCTGTGACCTGCCTAGGGGGTTGATGCTGGTGATGGGGACCACGTGGGAAGGAGCTGCGGACAGCCTCCAGTGCTGGAGAGCAGTCCCTGGCTGACAGCTAGGAGGAACATGGGAACCCCAGTCCTATACTTGCAAGAAAGTAAAATCTGTCAACAGTCTGTGAGCCTGGAAGAGGACCTGACCCCACATGAGAATGCAGCCCCTGCTGATACCTTGATTTCAGCCCAGTGAGACTAAGCAGGGAAAATCTAGTTACTCTGTGCCCAAACTTCTGACCTAGAGAAACTATGAGGTAATCAGTGGGTATTGTTTCAAGTCACTGTTTGTGGAGACTTGCTACACAGCAGTAGAAAATGAATATACATATATTAGTAGCTGGCAGTAGATGGATGAAGGCCAGAGGTGTGCTGGGTAAGAGGATTCAGCAGAGACAAAGTGGGGAGCAGAAGACTGACTGAAATACACTGCTGAGGGGAGCAGCGGGTGAGAGAGGAGAGGTCTGCTGCACCATGTGGGTCACCTCCTTGGCCAGGGATCGAACTCATGCTGCAGTGGCTGCCCATAGCTTGATGGTGCTGAGACTTTAACCCCTGCGCCACCAGGGAGGCGCTAGATGGTTCTCTTAATCCTGTTAGAAACATATTTTTGGCTCCACCTGAGCTTGCACAAGCTGATATGCTCATGCATGCTCTCCTTAACACAGCAGTGCATTTTATCATGTCCCCTGGAAAGGATGATTATGAGGTGGGGGAATGTTGTAGGGGAGAAGTCAGAAGAAGAGAAGTCAAAAGATTGGGCTCCAACTACCTCTTCACCTCAGTCTTAAACTCTGTGAGTCCCTGTGGAAGGAGACTTTTGCAACCTCCTCGACACAGTCTTGGGTCTCGTCCACAGCCTTTCGATGGAACGTTCTTCCATCATTATCTTCTCTTTTGTAAATGAAAAACTTATGCTTGGCTTGTGTATTCTTCTGTTTGTACATGCCTGTGATTGCAAATATGAATCTGTATCGAATTCTCCAGTGGTTTCCTGGGAAGCCCCTTAAAAATCTATGACTGGCTCAGACAGGATGAGAGGGAGAGGAGGGCCCATATGCATGAGAGAAATGGCTGGTTTCCCCCTCAGGTCCATGAATGTGAGTCGTTAGAGTAAAGACTCTGTAGTCCAGTTTCCATGTCGCCATATGACACATGCCCATATGGACAAACGCGTGGAGAGCAGCAATATGTGTGTTACTGGGTGGCTCACTTAAAGGGGGAGGTTTTGTCTTCCCTCTGTTCGGAACTGAGATGTGGAGACCCTCCACTTTGGAATGAATGGCTGATGAATATCCCAGAGATAGTGGAGCAACACATCGGAGATATTGCTGTCCAGCCAGTAACAGGACTGGACAGGGGCTGTCTTTGTCTTACCAGATGCCCCCATAGAACATGTTAAATTAAGTGCAAGGTATGGTCACCCACGTGGCTGGGGGAATGCATAAAAACCAATGTAAACTGGTGCTTTTAATAAAACTGGTCTCTATATGTTTGACGTGAGCACACGTAGGACTTTGCAATATGCAAAGCTTTATAATTTGGGAAGGGATAGTCTCATATTTGAAGTTAAATGCCCCTTCTTTGTACAGTTGGAACTTTCAAGTCAGGTCACAGTTGTATAACTTGCCTGTTTTGCTGCTCTTCTTGTCTGTTTCCTTCTACCCTCAGGAAATCCCCCTATCTCCATTCCTTTATTTTCAAGACACAATCATGTAGTAAATCCCATCTCACTGAGTCAAATTTAGGTCATCTTTTATTTGGTCAAAATATAGTCTTACTGGCAAGGGGTATCACTATTATTCAGGAACACACATATTGTTTTACTTATAGCTGTGTAGTATTTTATGTCCTCATATAAATGTTATGCCTGGATTATAGCTGAGGCAAACTGGACTCCATTTATTTGGAAAAATAATGGGGAATCAGGTTCATTCTATTCACCTTCCTGACAGTTTTCCATTTCTCAAAGGGGCCCTCGCAGGAGCTGAGCCGAGCTGCTTTGCAAACAGCACCAGACCCCCTAGGGATGACTTTCTGTGGCTCTGCTGCCAGCCCCTGGTAGGGGAGGGGGACGCAAGGAAAATTCCGTGATGGGAGGGAAGGGAGAGCGGCTCTGCCAAGCTGTTGGTGGAGAGAGTGGCAGATGAAACCATCAGCTTCCACTGGGTTAGATAAGATCTTAGAAAGTCATCAGAAAAATGGACTATTTCAGCAAGGAGTCCAGACCGGAGGGCAGGGTCCAGCCCCAGCTGTGGGTCATGTGGTTTTGTTTCTAGTGTGTGCGTGTGTTACTGCTTTGCCTGAGTTCCTCATCATTACTGAACGGTGAAGCCGGGCAGAAGCCTGGCCCTAAAATCCAGGCTGTGTCTGCTGAGCTTCTTCCCAGCCCCTCTCGCCATGACTGCCTTTTCTACTACATCTACGGCATGTCACCTTGTACTGATGCATGTATACATTGTACGTATCACTGTTTTTATGGGTATGTGTGCAGGAACATAGTTCTGGAACTCTCGCAGAATTGCACAGACAGAGATGGCATTCTTGACCCTGATTTTAACACAACTCAGCTGCTTGTATAATGAAACACATGCCCCACACAGATGAAATGGAAGGATCCAGTCTAATAAAGAATTCTGCTCACTGATGCACGGTTTTTCTTTTCCTGAAGCATCAGGACCCTCTTTTTGGGTAGATGCCTTACTAGAATGACTGTACCTACTCAAGGGTCACACTGAGGCCAGCTCGTTCAACGGGCAAGACCAGTGGGAAGTGGCAGAAGAAACAGGGAGGCAGGAACGGCAGATTTAGGACATGGTAGTTAATGTGTCTTGTGATGAAATGGTAACCACCCACACCATTTCCCCCATGTACAGGAGATGGTGAACACCACTGCCATTTAGGGGTGGTGGGTGGGTAGAGCTAAATATAGTAACTCATGTTAACATCATTGTCTAAACTGACATGGGGAATGCTGAGGACTGGGGAGGTAGTCTGGGGAGATGGGTTAAGTGTGTGCACTGGTGTTAATCTGCTTGGGTCCAAAGCTTGAGTCCAACAATTGTCATTCTCAGTGCCTCCATTTTATATCTGTCTTAGAAGACTGGCATGAGAATTAAATGAGATTATAATAAGAAGAGTACATGGAACAGATCAAGCTTATATGAGTATTCGCTTGGTCAGAATGTACATTTTCTCAATTTATGTTTTTAATCAGATACGCAAGAATTCAGTGTGTTGGCTTATAGACCGGAAACTGGGGCCTTGGCTCTCTCTCCCATCTTGCAAGATGGTGGATGGAAACACTAAGAAGGTGGCTACTAAAGAGAAGAAACCGGAAGCCAGGAAAGCTGATGCCAGTGGGGAGGTTAAGAAGGCCAAGGCCAAAACCCCTAAGACAGGGAAGCCTCACTATAGCGGAAACCTTGTCCTAGTGAGAGGAAATGGCAATCTCCTATAGGTTCCAGAAAGTACAGGAGGAAGTATTCAGCTACAAAGTCCACGATTAGAAAGAAAAAGGAGAAAGTTCTGGTTACAGTCACAAAACCAGATGTTGGTGACAAGAATGGCAGTACCCCAATGGTCAAACTTGCAAAATACCTCAGTGTATCCTACTGAAGATGCGTCTCGAAATCTGTTGAGTAAAAACTCTCAGTTACCATGTCAGAAAACTGCGAGTTGCCACCATTCCTGAGATCAATCTGATCATCCTACCAGCACCCCAGAGGCAAGAGGTAGTTTTCTTGGAGCAGCTGGGCAGTACTTTGCTTCTTTTGACTGGATCGCTGTCCTCAGTTGATGTCCTGTGTTGGACACACCAGAAACTTGTCATTACCATTGCCAGCAACATTTGTATCAATGATGTGAGGATCTCAGAACACTTGCTGATGCTCACTTCAACATTAGGAGCTGTGTAAGCCCTGACACCAGGAAGGTGAGATCTTAGATACTGAAAAGGAGAAATAGAAGATGACAGCAGGGCAAGGTCGAGCAGAAGGCAATGGACTGGCAAGTTCTGCAGAAAGTCCAAGCTGTCTCTTAGGTCCAGGCCCACCTCTGCTCTGTGTTTGCTCTCGCCAATGGAATTCACCCTCACAAATGGGCGTTCTAAATGTCCTACAAAGAACCTAATTAAACTAATGAGCAAAAAGAATTGAGTGTTTTAAGACATTTGTTGAAATATCATTTAGCATATCATTAAGCCTTAATATTGCTATTTATGAAGTGATTACTATTTCTAATAAATGTTACTAACTAAATAAATAAATAAACTAAATAAATGTTACTATTTATTACATTTAAAAAGTCAAACCTCCAGCAATTTTCATTTATGTTTCACAGGAATTATAAAGCAAGCATGGTGAATTTCCAGAACATAGATGTATGCATTTAGGTACATACATACATACATATATACATACATATATGCACATACTTAAATTGTGGTAAAAAAAATCCCAAACATAAATGTTACCATTTAAGCATTTTTAAGTGTATGGTTGAGTAGTGCTAACTTAAATTGTGGTAAAAAATCCCAAACATATATGTTACCATTTAAGCACTTTTAAGTGTATGGTTTAGTAGTGCTGAAGTAATGATCACTTTGTTGTGTAATAAATCTCTAGAACTTTTTCATCTTGTAAAACTCAAATTCTATATACCCATTGAATAACTCCCACTTTCCCTTTACCTCACCCCTTGGCGACCACCATTCCACTCTGAGTTTTGACTCTGAGTTTCTCTGAGTATTGACTGATATAGATACTCAAATAGGTGAATTCATGCAGTATTTGTCCTTTCGTGATTGGCATATTTCACTTAGCACAAGGTCCTAAGGTTTCATTCGTGTTGTAAGATATGACAAGATTTCCGTATTTTTGTTAAGACTGAATAACCTTTCATTACATGTGTAACACATTTTCTGTATATATTCATCTGTCAACAAGCATGTGGGTCACTTCCACCTTTCAGCTACTACAAATTATGCTGCACTGAACATGGGTGTGCAAGTCTTTTCTAGAGCTTGCTTTCAATTTTTCTGTGTATGTACACATAGAACAAATAATCTATTTATATATGTGCACACACAGTGACGTGGATTGCTGGATCATATGAACTTCCCTGTTTCCCATAGCTGTTGCATTTTATGTATTTTACGTTTCTGCCAACAGTACACAGTCTTTTGATTCCAGTTTCTCTACATCCTCACAAAGCTTATTATTTCCTGTTTTTTTGACAGTAGCCATCTTATAGGTATGAGGTGGTATCTCATTGTGCTTTTGATTTGCATTCCTTTAATTATTTGTAATGTTGGACATCTTTCTGTATGCTTATTGGATACTCGAATTCTTTGGTAAAATGTCGATTCAAATCCTTTTCCCTTTTTGAAATTATTGCTTGTTTTTCTGCTCTTGAGTTGTAAGAATTCTTTGTATGGCTTGGCTATGAACCCAATTTTACATGTATGATCAGCAATTATCTTCTCCCACTTACATAGGTTGTCTTTCACTCGTTTGACTGTTTACTTTGATGTGAAAAGTTTTAAAGTTGGATATTGTCTTATTTGTCTACTTTTGTTTTTATTGCCTATTCTGTTATTATACCCAAGAAATCCTGATCAAATTCCAAGCCATGAAGCTTTCCTCCCGTGTTTTTTTCTAAGAGTTTTATAATTTTAGGTGTAATATCTGTCTTTACTCCATTTTGAATTAATTTTTGTAAGTGGTCTAATTAAAGATTCAACTTCAGTCTTTTTGCATGTGAGTATTAAGTTTACCCAATACCACTTGTTGAAGAGACGGGCCTTTTCTACTGTGCGAAACTGGAATTATTATTGAAGATCATTTGACCATATATGTAAAGTCTGGGTTTTCTATATTTTATTCTTTTGGCCTGTATGTGTGTATGTGTTTGTATGCCATTCCCATATTGTTTTATTATTGTAGCTTTGCAATATGTTCTATGACCAGGAAATATGAGGCCCCCAACTCCATTCTCCTTTGTCAGAATGTCTTTTTCAATTGAGAGTTCTGTAATTCTTAATATCTTTAAAGATGAGTATTTCTATTTTTGAAAAAAATTTTCCAGTAAGATTTTGATAGGAACTGCATTGAATCTACACATATGATGCACATATATTTTTAAACAAAAGATTACTTAACAACAATGATGTTTATTTAGTGTTTGGTATATAGACTAGTTTCCCAGGGCTACCATAACAAAATACCACAACTGGGTGGCTTAAAACAACACCACATTTTCCCCTCATGGTTCTGAAGACTGGAAGTCTGAAATCAGGGTATTGTCAGGGCTTTGCTCCTTCTGCAACCTGTAGAGAATTCTTCCTTGCCTCTTTATTGCTTTTGCATCTTTACTGTTAGTCCTTGGTGTTCCTGGACTTGCAGCTATAGCATTTGTCTGTAGCTCTATTATCTCATGGCCATCTTCACCCTGTGTGTTCGCTCCACTTATTATGGGGATACTGGGGATACTAGTCATATTGGATTAAGGTTCACTGTGCTTTAACATCATCTTAATTAATTTTATCTGCAATAATGCAATTTCCAAATAAGGTCACTCTCTGAGATGCTAGGGACTAGGACTTCAACATATGTATTTTGGGAATATGCAATTCAACCCCATTACTGTGTGTATTAGATACTGTGCTAGAATTTGGACACCTCACTTTTTCTTTACAAAGACCTTGTGATATTACTAGCTACTATCTTCATTATTTGGACAAGGACACTGAGCTTTAGAGGAATTTAGCAGTTTGCTTAGGTTTTTCCAATGGGAATACCCTCCAAACACTCCCCTTTGCAGGTAGTCAGATACTTTTAGAGGGGAGACTTCGCTTCTAGGAACTTCTTGCTTATTGGTATTTTCAGTGATGGTTTTTTATAGGGCTTCTGTTTGAGTCAAAGATTTGTCTAGCCAGATTATCAGGGTCAAAAAGGAAAATTTCTGTAGGCCTGTCTGGTCAATTCTCCCCCACCTCCCCCCCCCCCCCCATTCCTTAGGACATGAATACAATGTTGGCCTTTCAATGGATTTGGTGCTTGGACTTAGTACTACAGAAAGATATAGAATCCACCACTTAAAAAAAAAAACCAAACAAACAATAGATGCACGTGGGCAGTGACTTCCTGTTTATATGGATGAAATGCATGGTAATAAAAGGCTCATGAAATTCGGGAAATGGAAGGCAATTCTCTTATTTTCCACCTTCACCTTAAAACTGCTTTCAGAAAAAAAATCAGCCAATGACACCCCACCGCCCTCCAAACTGCATGTTTATCTCCCCAAGAATATTTGCATCTTAGCAGAAGACAAAGACAAAGGACTTGAACTAGATCAATTTCCCTTTTTGTTAAGCAACAAATTGAAAAAAAATTAAATTTATATGGAAATCGACAAAGACAACAAGATTAGGTGGGAGGCCCCTTGGTGGGAGCAAAGGTAGGACACCTGCAGTGAATCTGTTTGTTCCTTGGGACCCCTCTCCGTGGGCCCCCCATAGGGACCTTGACAAGTTTAATTACAAAATACTGGTCCCTGATAGGCTTTTAAATTCCAGAGTAAAGAAAAACCCCTAAGACATTAAGTGAAAAAAATGAGGGACAGGATGGCACAGGTGGTGTGATCTTATTGCTTTCCCAATATTTGGCTTGTCTGTGTTACTCACATGTATGTAAACATCCAGAGAAAGAGCTAGAAGAATACACAGGACCTGAAGGAATAGATGCCTTGAGGAGAGGCAAAGGAATTAGAGCAAATCAAGAAAGTTTTCAATTCTGAATCTTTGAGTACTTTCTTTTTTGCAGTGTTCATGCATTTAGATGTTATTTATACAATTAAAATTAAATGCAAAGGAGGGATTTGCATTTAAACCCCCCTGGTGGTACAGGGGGTTTAAAGTGCAGCACTACAAAGCTATTCACAGCCACTGCAGCCAGGTTGCTGACCCACATGACCCAGCAGACCTCTCTTGTCTCTTTAGCTACTCCCCTCAGTAGATCCATCTGCTCTGCTCCCCACTCCGTCTCTGGTGACTCCTCTCACCTCCCCACACTTCTGGCCTGTACCCCAATTCTTGATGCATAAATAAATTTTTTGAAAAATGTGCTTAAAAATAATTAAAAAAGTCAAATGCAAAGGAGTGAATAAAAACCACCTCTTAATGTTTGTATGTCTGCAATGAAGAAATTTTAGTAAGCAGCTCATAGTATGTTTTTTTGGGGGGACAAGCACTAAGTTACTTCTATTTTACACACATTCCAACTCATGTCTGGTATACCTTTAGAACCTTTGAGATAGTTGCTTCATATTCTGATTGATTTGTAAGTATCGACGTGGTGTGATTCTATAAAGGATAAACTGGTACAAGATTGAAGGTGCCTTCAGCAAAAACAAAAACACAAAAAAGAACTCTTCCCTTCCTTCACCTTCCCTTTCCCTTAATAAGAAACCACATATTTGGGCCTCCTTGGTGGCTTAGGGGTTGAGTTTCAGTGCCAAGTATTGGCCTGAGTTCAATCCCTGGCCAGGGACCCACGTGGCACAGCAGACCTCTCCTGCCTCTCCCGCTGCTCCTCTCAGCAGAGTGTTTCAGTCCACCTGCCTGTTCTGCTCCCCACTCTGTTTCTAGTGGGTCTTCTTATTCCCTGAATTTCTGGCCTACACCCCAGTTCTTCCACACAACAATCAATCAACCAATCAATCTTATGTTTAAAAAAAAGAATAAGAAACCACATTTCACCAGAGGAGACCAGGGCATCTGTTAGAGGAGAGTTATGTTTGAGAGAAGCATAACATCTCGTATGCTTCAGAGAAGGTCTTTTATTCCTTCACTCAGCCGTGGGTAGGTCCACAAATAAGCCCAAAAGGAAACCAGGACTCTTTTTTTTTTCTTTTTTTCTAAAGAAGGGTTTATAGCTTGCCATAGCTTTTACCACCTACTACCTAATGCAAAGTCACTATTTCCAAGAAGGTAAGGAGGTTTTGTGTCACTCTAGAGCCTAGAATCAGGATATAGCTTGTTCGCTCTAAAAACCTGCAAGAGAGGCCCGCCCCGATGGCTCAGTGGGTTAAGCAATGCACTCTGAGGGAGACCACAGCCACTGCAGCACGAGTTCGATACCTGCCTCCGGCCAGGGAGGGGGCACAGCAGACCTCTCCTGCCTCGCCCGCTGCTCCCCTGAGCGGTGTATTTCAGTTAAATCTGCCTGTTCTGTTCCCCACTCTGTCTCTGGTGGATCCTCTCATCCCCCACACTTCTGGCCTTGTATGAATAAAAAAATAAATCTTTAAAAATAAATATTTTAAAAACCTGCAAGAATTCAGATTTGTTGTGATCCCGTTAATATCTTGCCTCTTTCAAGCCAGGACTGCCTTTCTAAGTTCTGATCCTTTTTCTGTGGGTGCTTTTTATGCAGTCCTCTCCTGCAGGTATAGCCAAAAATATAAAAAGGCACAGAACTCATACCCATAAGTTAGTAGAGGGGTGTGTGTGTATGGGGGGGGGGGTGGGGGTAGCTAGCAGAAGCTGCCTGGGGCCCTCAAGAAAAAGATTCACTTACCCAGTCATTTAGCTGTTTATTGAGTTTCTACTATGTGCCACCTAAACTAATCATTACTGGGAATAAAATAAATGATTGTGACATGATCCATAAACTTAACTTAGAAGATCCCACACTCCAAACCTGTTGCTATTTCCAAGGTGTTACAGATTATTTAGAGTCAAAAAGAAAATTAAAGATATTTGCTTCACTTCTCAGAAACCTGGTTTTGTCCCAGTTAGTAAAAGTGAATGTGGGTAGCTAGATAGTATGTACACACAGATTTTTATCTGTTAAAAATGGATGCATCAGTATGTGTGTTTTGATAAATTACAGCTCATCCTTTAAAAAAATTCTTGTTTTCTTTTCCTCTATGCTTGTTGCCATATGAATTTGGTTTTTTTCTCATCAAACAAATTAGTTGACAGGGGCACATTAATTTATTTGGACACAAAAAACTGCAAAAAAAAAAAAAAGGCTGACCCATCTAGAAAGGCCATTCTAAGGGCAACTGTGGAAACTTAGCTAAGGAGTATATAGATGATATGATTAACAATACTCTGGTTACATAGTAGTATGTCCTTGTTCTTGGAAGTGCTGAAGCTTTGAGAGTGAATCATAATGATGTCTGCAAGAAATTCTTAAATGAACCAGCTGAAAAGAAATACAAAGAATCGCCTTATATATGGACATAAAGAATTTTATTCAATTAGAATACTTATCTATTATTAATAAATCATTGATTATGTACAATGATTTTATTATTTAGAGAGAGAGAAAACAAATATGCAATACGCAAACTAGTTGGCATTCAATTTAAATGCATTTAAGTTTCAGTTCAGTTGGTGAATCTAAATGTGGAAGAGGTATGCATTTATTGTACTATTTTTGGAACTTCTTTACAGACTAAAGTTTTTAAAGTTAGAAATTGGGGGTGAGTAGCATGAGAAGTCCAGGTCTCTGGCATGATGACACAGTCCATCAATGAAATTGTCTCTTAAGTCTCTAGTGCCCCTTAGACTTTTTACTACTGGGTGTGCTGTTTTAGTTCTAGTGGGGGGAAAAAAAGGGGGGAGGGGATTTCAAAGATTCTAAAAATAACTGACACCTATGTCACAATTTGAATGCTGGAGGCACTAGTATTAGTGGATTGACCTAGGGGAAACCCGGGACACCCAAACTTGTAGCCTCTGAAGGGGTCTGGCCATCTGTGTGCACAAAGATAAAGCATCTCTTAGTGTCAAAGAACTTAAATAGGATTAGTGTGCATAGAGAAAAAAAAGTTACCCATCCCCTGTGGGAAAATACCCGGCCAAATGGGGTTGGCTTAAAGCACAGTCATTGGAGTCCAAAGTCTTGCCATAAGTCTAAGGCATCTTCTGGTGGGGACCCAGAGGAAGAGGGCAAAAGGGGTCAGGCAAGTCTGGGACCCAAGCAGCAAAAGCAAAGTTCAAATCGAGGTAATGACTGCCATCATCATCTCTCCATGGGTCTCTCACCCGCGTTTCACTTCCAAGTGTCTCTACGCATCTCTCCTCCACGGATCTCTTCCAAGTCCCCGGTGCAGGTCCAATGCCAAGAAGCAAGCAGGCCTTTCTTCTCCTTGGGTATCTCCCTGAGCCCGCCTGCCTTCCATGCTTTGTAGTTTCATGTGGTTTCTCAGTTCTGCCCCTCAGTTCCTAGTAACCTGTCTAACGTGGTTGTGTGTAATGTATCCTGGGAACATGGTAGCTTCCATCTTATGGAGACACTGCCTCTGATAGCCAGTTGGCTGTGGCTTATTCTGAATAATTTGTCCACCTAAGCACCACGGCGTGTAGGAGGTACCTTAAAAAATACTCTATAATAAAAAGGAATCTATCACTTACAAGGTGCCATTGACTTTAATCCAGGGTGATTAAAAAAACATGTGAAAAAAAACACAAAAAACAAAAAACAACGAAAATACAGTAAAACAAAAATAAACAGACAATTACAAAACAGAGACATTCTGCAGGGAAGAGGGAGGGGTTGGGATCAGGGACGGGGAGAGCACAAGGGACTCTGGTGATGGTGCATGGGTGAGTTGGTGGTGGAAATTCTATGGGGGCTATACCTAGGAAAGAAAGCAAACATTGTAAGAAAAAATGAAAAAAAAATTTGCATCTTCAAATTGATGTTTTGGATATCATCAGGATGACTGGGAGGAAGAGTGCAAACTGTGGGTGAGGAGGGGCAGGTCAAGGAGAACTCCTGGAATCACCCTAAGGGTGTCGGAAGTGGTGATGGGTCCACATGCACCCATCAGAAAAACGACAGTGTGTGGTCGCCGCCAGAGCTACCGTTTATACCTCTCCATCTGGCCACTCCTCTTCCCGCTCGTGTCCTATAAGCCAGGCATTTTGCATGCATGATCTCATTTCATCTTGACAACAAACCAGTGGGGAATTTATTAGTATCCCCTCTTTGCAGACAGAGAAACCGAGAGCTAGAGAGATTCAATATCTTACCCAGTGTCACACAGGAAGACGGGGGCGGAACCGTGTCTCACAAGCAAGCAAAAGACTGGTATCAAAGCCTGGGCTCTAACCACTGCTCACATACCCTTTGCTCCACATGCTAAAAAAAAAAAAAGCATCGAGGAAAAGGGCTGTGGTTATAAAAAAAAAATAAAATTAACATAGTAGAACGAAGTCTGGAAATCTGGGTCATCGTGGGGAAGTGAGGCCTTCTCTGACCATCCTAGGTTCAAAAGCCACCCCTTGCTGGCCCCAGGTGCCCATGCCCACCCTCTATTTAATTCTTCTCAGTAGCACTCCTACCACCCCCCTCCTCTGTCTGCCGCTCCCCCTGGAATCAAGCTTCAGGAGGACACTGCATTCTGTGCATCACCATCACCCAGCACCTGCAGTAGTATTCAGCTAATACTTTCTGTATTAGATGACTAATACTTTCTGGATTAGTTGACACAGTATTCAACCAATACTTTCTGTAGGAAGGGCAGCAGGCTGTGGTCTTGGGTCTGTCACTTACTACATGGTATTTCTGATTTTAAAGTGCGTGGCCTTCCCTTCCCTCTAAACTGCTGCAAAAGCTACTGTCAGCCACACCATCCTCTTGATTTACCATCCTCTCGATTCTTCTTAGTTGCTCTTTCCAGCAGCAGACTTGCTCATAGTGTCAGTCCTTCCCTCCATTCTCATCTTGTCAAAATTAAAGTTAGGGCGCTTTTTTTTTTGTCTCCAGTAGCAATTCCCTTCCCTCCTTTCCTTCTTGGGAGCATCATTTAGTTCTATGGCTAAAGGTGGCCAAGAGAGAGGAAAGAGAAGGCTGCCAGGCCTTGTGCATGCCGGTTATGTCAAGTGCACTGATCCATATCTCGTCAACTCGGCCCTCATTCAATATCCTCTAGAACCTTCCTTCTCCCTTCAACTCTTTTCTCCCAAGAGAGGGTACCCCTCATCCCCAAAGATGCCCTGCCCCCGACTTCTCGGCACATGGAAAAACCTCTCCAAATAGGCCCGATGGAGAAGGAGACTCAAGGACCTCAGGCCAGCTCTCTGCATCTTTTTGGGCTCCTCAGTGCCCCTTCACCAAGACTTTGTTCTGCCAGCTGTCTGCTCTTTTCCAAAGTTCTAACCTTTGCCTTTCTAGTCAGTCATTTCCATCAGAATTTAAAAAATTAACTTTCTTGTATTTGAAAAGGAAAAGACAAGGACAAAAAGAATCACTTTCTACCTGTTTCAGCATTTACATATACATGCAAATACATTTGTGCAAATAAGTAAATGAATATAGGATTTTGCATAAATACACAAACGTACAAATATGTTGCTGTCATCATACAGTGCCTGGACACTTTATTTTGTAAAGGAGATGCTAGTTTTGCAAAGAATAATGGAGGCATTTCCATTTCTTATGTCATATCTTCTTGGCCTTTAATGTTTGAGATGGGGATTTGAGGTTTATCACTTTGGGGAGGAAAGAAAGAGCTGGGCCTTAGCCTCCTTAGCGAGACTATTGGTTTGACTGAGTAGAATCACCTCACTGGTGTCCCCTCCTCCCCACCCATACCCCACGGGCTGACAGAGGTACTTCTCTAGAGGACAAATCTCATCAACTTGCTTAAACATTTCAGAGAATAATCGTTCTTAGGACAAAGCCCAAATACCTTAATGTCATTGATGAGCCTTCTTGATTGGATTTTCCCCACTTCCTACCTCTTGGGACTGACTGTGTTGTGGTTCTACCTTCCCTGGAGAAAGATCACAATTCTCCTACCCCACCAATGTCAAGCGTGTCCATACTACCTGCGTTGGCAAGTGAAAGGTGGGCAGAAGGGGAACTTTCAGGCAGCAGCTTCATAGCCAGGGCACGGTTTTCTTCCACCTCACATGAGACCAGTGCATATTCCATACAGAAGTTTTCCTACCATCTACCAACTCCTGGAGTGAATACAACAAGCGACATTTCAATGAACATGTGCAGCATTAGGGGGAAATCAACCCTTGTTGCCGTCAATGCTCTACCACTGGGCTAGAAATGGAAGCAAATATTGTTTAAAAAAATAAAAAGATTTAGAAAAGGAATTTCAATGTAAAGCTAGTTGCAAAACAAGCAAACAAAATAAACAACCCCTGCTGAAGGCACTGAGATCTGGGGGTCCTTTGTCACTGAAGCAGAATTGAACTTGTCCTGATGACAGCCATATAGCTTGCCACTTCCTCTTTTCATCTTATCCTCTAATTCAGGAACTTTTTAAAGTCTACCCACACAAAGTACATCTTATGTCATCATCTGGTGTTCATTTTACAGATAAACAGAGATGCACACACAAATTAAAACCACTGTGAAAAGAATGCCTGTGAAAAAACTGTCTGCAATTCATGCTGAGACATTCATTTCTATTCCATTTAAGTAAAAATGCTGGTGAGGACTTACTAAGTTGATTTCATGACTCATCAGTGAGTCAGAATGCTGTTCAGAGAACATTGCTCTACCCCACTGAAAATCCCGTACCTCCATTTACCTGAATGTTCTCCAGGGCTTTGTCAGGAACACACCTATTCTCGGAAAACTAATGCAGATGACCTAAGTGGTCCCACAGCACCCAGTAATTCACTGCTTTGTACTTGGATTTTTGCTTTTTTCAAAAAATTGTAAAGAAACCCATAACATAAAAATCACCATCTTAACCATTTTTAAGCAGTTTGGTAGTAAGTGATTTCACAGTGCTGGAAACAGATCTCCAGCACTGTTTCACATTGCTAATGTAAAACTCTGATCATGTAACTGTATATATCAAACGGTAGTTCCCTCCTGTCTCCCCAGCCTCTGACAGCCACCATTCTACTTTCTATATCTGTGATTTGAGATCTCTAGGTACCTTTGTAAGTGGAATCATGCAGTATGGTTGTTTTTTTGTTTTTTTTTTTTCCTGTAACTGACTTATTTCACTTAGCTAATATCTTCAAGGTTCATCCATCTTGTAGCATGTAACAGGATTTTCTTCCTTTTTAAGGCTGAGATTATATCAGATTCCACAGGTTAAGGGCTTATTCTCCCAAGATCACCTTCCACTCAGACACCCATCACAAATCTAGGCTGCTACCTGTGCTTCTGACCAACTGGCTGTATATCAGGGGCTCTCAGGAAGCCCTTCATAGTTTTGATTGGAGTCACTCACAGAACTCAAGAAGCCCATTTCCTCATTAGGTCACTGATCTTTTACAAAGGAAATAACTCAGGGAAATCCAAAAGAAAAGAGGTGCATAGGCAAGGGGTGGAGAAAGGGCACGGAGCTTCCATGCCTTCTGTTGACTCACCACTCTCCCAGCACCTCCAAGTGTTCACCAAACCGGATGCTCTCTGGAACCCTTCCATTTGGGTTTCTATGGAGGTTTCACTGCTTAGGGATGGTGGATTAAATCACTGCACATTGTCAATTAAATTCAATCTCCAGCTCTTCCCCCTTCTGTTCAGAATTCTAGGGATGGGACTGAAGTTCTAATCCTCTAATCACAGGTCGGCTCATCTAGCAAACAGTCCCCATTCTTAGGTACTTCCCCCAAAGTCACCTTATTCACATAACAAAAGACACTTTCATCACTCTCAACATTTAGAAAGTTCCAAGGGTTTTGGAGTTATAAGCCAGGAACTGTGAATGAAGGCCATAGATGTATGAGAAATATATTTTGCTCATCTGAATGACTAAATATATATTTCTTATAAATCATAATAACACAAGGTCCTTGAGGACAGGATGTGCACAATAAATAGTCATAGCATGAAAGAAGGTATTTCCCCTGTGGTGGTTTTAAAATATGTCTGTGAATTAATTTGGTACTTTTCCCTTCAAAAGATGGCGTCTGATTACTGTCCTCTTGAATGTGGTGGGTCAGGCATTCTGACTTTCTGCTAACAAGGAGAATGCGGTAGAAATTATGTTATGCAACATAAAAAGCTTATAAAAAGGGACATGAGAAGGTGACAGCTTCTGTGGATCCCTTACTCTGGAGGAAGCCAGCAACATTCACACAGCCTATGAAGAGGCCATCTTGCACAGGAACTGCCGCCTTGCACCAACAGCCAATGTAAGCCATTTTAGATGTCATCCTCCATCCCCAGTTAAGCCTTCACATTAATTTCAGCCCAAGTCAACGTTTGCTTGCACATTAATTTCAGCCCAAGTCAACATTTGCTTGCAACCCCATGGGCTACTTGAGCCAGAACTCTTCTCTCAAATTTCTCAGAGAAATTCTGATAATGACTATCTTGTATTTTTTTTTTTTTGGTCTCTTCACATTTTATTCAACACTTTATCTTGAAAAATGTCAAATATATAGGTAACACAATTGACAAACTTTACAGGAACATTTATATATCCTGCTCCTAGTAATTCCAGTTTATCACACTTGCTCTGTCCTATCTTTAGCCATCTATCTAGCCCTCCATCAGCCTATCTCATTTGTTAAGAATTTTTATTTATTTTTTCTTACAATGTTTGCTTTCTTTAGTAGGTGTAATCCCCACAGAACTTCCACCACCATGCGTGAACTTCCATTCATCATGGGTGAATTGGTATTCACCCATGCACCATCACCATAGTCCCTTGTGCTCTTTCCACCCCTGCCTTGATCCCAGTCCCTCCCTCTTTCTTGCAGAATGTCTCTGATTTGTAGTTGTCTGTTTGTTTTTACTTTGTATTGTTGTGTTTGTTTTGTTGTTGATGATGTCATTATTATTTTTTTTCCTTGATCCCCTATATTCCTCTTATAAGTGAAACCATCTGGTATTTTTCTTTTTCCTTTTGACTTACTTTGTTGAGCCTGTCCCTTCAAGCTCCACCCATGTTTCTGCAGATGGCACTAGTTTAAATTTTTTGTTTGCTAAATAATATTCCATTGTGTTTATATACCACATTTTCTTGACCCAGTTGTCTATTTTTGGGCATTTAGGCTGATTCCAAGTCTTACCTATTATAAATAATGCTGCGATAAACATAGGGGTACATGTATTCTTTTGACTTAATGTTTTTATGTCCTTTGGGTAGATCCCTCTTGTGTTGTTTTTTTAAGTCACTCAGTTTTGGGGTAATTTGTTATATAGCAGCCAATTGCTACCTACTCCCATTTTATAGATAATCAAGCTGATGTTTGTAGAAATGGCATTAGCTGCTTTGGATCACATGGCTAATAAGTGAAAACTCTGGAAATCCAGTGCATGGCTCTCAGCTAGACTCCGTGACCTATGATAGTACAACAGCTGGCTGCAGAGATGTGCTACAGCTCCTCACTGTAATGGTCCCTCTGGAGTATATGAGGTGGTGCCCTTGGCATTGCTAATTGGGGGTTCACATGTTGGGCTGAGTTTTGAGCCCCCTCCTCATGACTAACCTTCAAAGAGTAATTTAGAAAAAAGAGTAATCAGAAATTTTATCCAACTGAATAATAACGGCTTCCTATTTTGGCTTTCTTCCTCCTCTGGAGTCGTCTTCAGCCCAGCCAGTCATTTGATGGCAGGGCTCCCCAGCTCCTGGCTGGAGCACATGATGGCTCCAGAGACAGCTTCATTTCAGGATGAGCTACTTCGTGACAGCTTCCTGCAGTTGAGAACATCATCTGTCGGGATCAGAGTCTTTGGGCCGCTCGGCAGAGGCCAGGAAGGCATCTGACAGCTCTCCTTTTGTCTGCATGCCCTCATGCCCAGACCTCCAGTCTCTTCACTGAGGTTGGGTGGCAGCATTTCCATCTCTGCTTTCTGCTTGCCTCCCCATGCTTTCCGCCTTGCTCTGGTGCTTCACTGACTGGCTCCTATTTCAGGTTCCTTTGTGTTCCTAGGATCTAGTCAGCCTCTTCTCCCCAGTTTTCGGAGCTGTACAAGGGATATGGGAGACCTGTCTAGTGAGGTCATCCTGAAGGTTGGATGACAGCCCCCAGTGTGGTGTTGGGTCCCCTGTCAGCAATCATAAAGGACAGAGCTTTGCACCACATTGCTTCCCCTTCCATTTAAGCACTGCTGACAATGGACAGGGCTTTTCCTAATTCTCTCCCAGCCTCTTAGAGCAGAGATGCTACTCCATTTGCCATGTGCGCTAGAACTACTTTTTCCTTCTGTGCTTTTTTCATGTCTCTTTAGCAGCTGCTGCACTCAGCCCTATTATTTGGGATGCAGCTTGCTTTTCTGATCCTTTCCCAAGCTGCTGGGCATCAACTATACCCTCCTACCTTTCGGTTTTGTCTGTCTTCTTGTCTAGATTTTCATTGTCCTCCCCAAGGGCCTTTAACCCCTCTGCCATCTGCCCTCGCCTGGTCCAGCTGCTTTTAGGTCACCTAATCCTTTTACATTATTCCCTGCCTAGGTAACCAACAAATGACTGTATTTTCCAAGGAACTCACACAGATGCCTCCTCTGTCTCTTAAAAATACTTGACATGATGTTTTAATATAACTCTGGCTTCTGCAGATGCCTCCTTCAACCTGAACCCCCACTCCTCTTTGGGGAGAAAGGGGATATCCTTCACTGGCTCATAAGGAACAGCTCTCCTGAAGAACCAGCAGGCTACAATTTCCCAAGTCCTCATCTAGCCAAGCGTTTGATTATACAGGTAAGATGCCCACCGACAACCCTAGGGGCAAACTGAAGGACACATCTGATCCATCCTGAATTTTATCACTGCTGGTTTGCAAATTACCTGGGCCTGTTGCTTTCTATCAAATTGATTGGATGAATCCATCTATGAACTGCTAACATTTCAGAATGATTTCAAGGATCTTCCCCCCTACTTTTTTTTTTTTTTCCTTTGATACACTCTCTACAGGATTGCTGGTTAAGAAAGACATTCTAGGACACAAAATAGTTCTCTCCTCTGCCATTCCCCCATCCCCAAATTCTTGTCAAGGGCCTTCAAGCACACAACGAAAATCCCACACAGAAATATGAAAATGTTGGGCCTCCCTGGTGTCACAGTGGGTTGAGCGCCATACTGTGAAGCATCTGTGGCACAGCAGCGTGAGTTCTCCGGGGCCAGGGAGGGGACCCACATGGTACAGCAGACGTCTCCTGCCTCACCTGCTGCTCCACTCAGTAGTGTGTTTCAGTCTGTCTGCCTGTTCTGCTCCCCAATCTGTCTCTGGTGAATCCTCTCACCTCCCGTGACTGTGGCCTGTACCCCAGCTCTTGTTATGTATAAATAAATAAATCTTTAAAAAAAAAATGAAAATGAAAGTTGGCTCTTGTTTTTTTTTTTTTTTTGCCAGAAGTTTGCGCTGAGGACTCCAGCAACGCAACGGCCATATGCTACATGGGCGTTTTGAGGTGACGTTTGAGGTAAGATTTGTGGGGGCCAGAATGGAGGCAGGGACACAGGTTGTCACTGTCATGGAAAAGCAGATGAGCAAGGCCAGACTCTTCCCTTCCTGCCCCTGCCATTAACTTGTTGTTTGATACCTGGCAAGTGACTGAACTGGACTGAGCTTCACTTTCTCCTCTGAGGCTGTTAGTGGGAATGAGGCACACGCAGGAGCACCTGGTGCCCCGGTGCTTGGGGACTGTGAGTGGCACCGTGGCCTTGTGAGGGAAGGTGAGCTAAAAGGCAGGCAGAACTAGGCTTTGACTTGCCCAGGCTTTTCTGGTCCCAGATAAACTGTGTTAGTCTGATCATTCCAGAACTGGGATAAGCAGCGAATTTCAGGCAAGGTCATGTGATTCTGTAGGGCAAAGACGAACAAAGCCCACTCTGTCACCTACTTTATAGCCTGTGACTTTTAATGGCTTCTGGAGTGGGTAGTCCTTCTCCCCCAAGCCAATGTGAATTAGTTACCCCACAGTTTATTTTGCATTTAAATAGTGCTTTTCATTTCCAAGGTGCTTAACAATCATTAATTCATTCTTTCTCCCACTAGGCCCACTCTTTTTACATGTTTATTTATTAATTTACTGATATCTGCAGAGTAGAGAGATTTGCCCAAGGTCATACAGGCCTTGGCAGGGAGTTGTAAGCACAGTTTTCATACCCAGGTTCTGTGCTAGGTTCACAACAGCCCAGAATTTCTCACTTCCTGGGCTGATCAGGTGACTTTTGGGTCCTGGGGGAAGGGCTCCCCAAAATGTCTGCTAGAACTGCTTTGCCTTCATTTCAGGAAAATTTGGTGGAAATACCCACATTTGGGGCTCACACCTTAGCCCTCTGAATCTCCATATCGATTTATGGGGAGTTATTCTAGTGGCTGTGAACTGCTGTCTGAAGTCACTTAGTGTCAAGTGGTTCGGATGTCGATGCAACTATTCGAGAAAGTAGTTCCATCAGATTTTCCTCTTCTATATTTTCTTATAACAAAATAAACTTATTACTCTGAAGCCAGAAGAGTTCCACCTATTGTTGTGCAAAAGCCTGTTCCTTCCTTTTCCTTCCCTTGGTTCTATGGTCCTGCCATTTCCTATTTCTCAGAATGCCTGCCCACCCTCCACCTTGTCGAGGTATTGGTCTCTATTCAAGAACAAAAGTTTCCATCATTATCAAATTATTTGCCAGTGAAGGAGTATTCCCCCAGATGTTCGGAATAGTCCTTTCTAGGATGTGTCCCTCTGGCATGTGGCTCATTTTGTGCTAAAGTCAATGGAGGCCCTGTAGGCACAAGAGACTTTTACGCCCTTAACTACTGAGAAGAATGAAAACTGGGAGTGTTATTCAGATTTAGGGTTTTAGCCAGAAATAAGCTTTCTATTCCAGAAACCATGTGGTCTTTGCCATATGAATCACCCCTCTCCTCTCTGTGAGTTACCCTCCTTTTTCCTTGAAGACATAGGTCCTTTTTTTCTTTTTCTTTTTCTTTTAAAGATTTATTTATGCATACAAGAGCTGGGGTACAGGTCAGAGTCATGGGAGGTGAGAGGATTCACCAGACAGAGTGGGGAGCAGAACAGGCAGACTGATTGAAACACACTGCTGAGGGGAGCAGTGGGCGAAGCAGAAGAGGTCTGCTACGCCAAGTGGGTCCCCTCCCTGGCCAGCCGCAGGGATCAAACTTGTGCTGCAGTGGTTGAGATTTGCTTCACAGTATGGGGCTCAACCCATTGCTTCACTAGAGAGGCCCTCCTTTTTTTCATTTTCAGCTCAGGCTATATATCCCCAATTTGTTCCATGAACTTTAGAATCCACACCCCTGTGGGTTTTCCACATATGTAAAATTAAATTTTTTTTCTCCCATTAATCATTCCTTTTAAAAATTTTTATTTATTATATATTTTACATTATTTTTCATTTTTTACAGTGTATATTTCTCATCTTTATGGTATTCCCATCACCAATTCACTGGTGCACCATCACCATAGTCCCTTGTGCTCTTCCCACCCATTATGTTCCTTTTCCCTCATACTCCCCTAGGGAATGTCTTAGATTTATAGTTGTCTGTGGATTTTTCCTATTAATCATTCTAAGGTAAATTTGATGACTTGACCAGCCAGAGAAGACCCCAGAGGAATGGAGGAAAATTTCCTCTCTGCTTCTCCCTCACCATGGTGCCTTGCTGAGGTGCCAATGCTATTTTCCCATCAATGTTTCCATTTTTTGGAGATTATACAGCTGCAGTTAGGAGAGTTGATCAATATCTTTTACTGAGAGTGTCAGGGCCTTTGGATTGTTTTGGTACTGTAAGTTACTTTTCTCTCTGAGGAATGGCTTTCTTCAAAGTGCTCAAGAATTAACTCCAAGGACAAAGGTGGACATTCAGAGAATGACAATGAAGGCTTGTGTAGCAAGACTGACGTGAGAGATAAATGCAATCCTTGCTTTTTGTTGAAGGACAGGGACATAGTCATGTCATTCCTGAAAAGAGGATTAAATATGATATAACTGCCTCTAGAATACCTGGTATTTCCATGAGATCTGAAGATTTGAGAATGTAAAAAGTTTGATTTACAAATGTGTGGGTTGCCTGAGTTATGGTTAAGGGTCACTTACAGGTAGACAAAATCAACTCAAGAAAGGGGCATAGGCATTCAAAAGTACAAGCTCACAAATATTTCTCCAGAAGCTACTATGAGACTGACACCGGGTAAACTGAGATGAAAACAACTGTCTTCAGCTTTCCAAGTAAGTGATTATAGAATCTGATGAAAATTACAATCTAAGTATGGATAAAGCTCAGAGTAACTTTATCTAGAAAGAGAGGCCTATGTAGCTAAAGTTCCTGGGGGGATGTGATTCTGAATTAGGTCTTGTAGGAGAACTAGGAAGTCAGTGGTGGATAAAGCAGGACATTTTAGGCATGGAATTGCATGCAATGAACTGGGGAGATGAGAGCAGAGCCACACTAACATTTTGAACTTGATTCTTCTAGAATCAAGAGGTAGAATTAGTGGAGGGTTTTAACTGCTATGATCAAAATTGCTTTGCCTTAATTTATAAAGCAACTCTTTGCTAAAACTAGAAGTAGCACTCATTTCTAGTTTTTGTTTAATAATTCCTCAATTCCTCACTTTGCTTTGTATGATGTTGGTTCTGTTATTATTAGTGAATTTGAAATTTTTTGCATACATACATACCCATACTTTATTATTCATGAATTGATTAAGGGCTTTGATTAAGGGCTCAAGTTAAAAAACTTTCACACAGTGAAAGAAAATATGATTACAAAGACACTCTACTTAATGGGAGAAAATAGTCACACAATTTATAACTGATAAGGAAATAATGTCACATGTCTCACATAATTAAGCAATAAAAAAGCAAAGGACACAATTGAAAATGAGCAGCAGATATGAACAGACAAATTCACCAAAGAGGATATCCATAAGTCCAACAGACACATAAAAAAATGTTCATCATTGTGTCTAAAGAAGAGTTCTGGTTAAAACCATACCTGTGAGAATGGCACATGTTAAAAAGTTCTCCAACAAGTATTACACTGTTGATGGGACTATAAAGTAATGCATTACGGAAAACAATCTGGATTTACCTTAAAAAGCTGAAAATGGAAATACTATATAATATAGCAATCCTACATGTGTCCAAAGAATATAACATTATGTCCAAAGAATGATACCATCAACATAAAAATCCATGTGTTCCACAATGCTCATAGATCATTATTTAAAATAGCTATGGCGGGCCTCCCTGGTGGCGCAGTGGGTTAAGCAACGCAGGGCACGCGGGAACCACCTAAGGAGAATGAATACACAAACAGGGAACGCAGGGCAGGAAGGCAAGTCAAGGATTCTGATCAAGCCTTCATCTTTATTAT
>JAGFMF010011860.1:3702792-3750107 GCA_019455555.1 Galemys pyrenaicus
TGTTGATCTGCCTGTTCTGCTCCCTGCTCTCTGTGGTGAATCCTCTCACCGCCCCCACACCTCTGGCCTGTACCCCAGTGCTTGTATGCATAAATAAATGAATCTTAAAAAAAAAATTAAAAAAAAAATAAAACCAGAGAGGTGAGCCTTGGGCCCTCTCTTTCTAAAAAAAAAAAAAAAAATAGCTATGGCATATCCACCAATGGATGACTGGATCAAGATATGGTGGTTCACAAAATAGAGTACTATGTAGTCATAAAAAAGATTAAATGCATCATTTTTAAAAAAATAATGGAGGGAATTTGAATTATGTACCAGAAATCAAGTCAGAATGATAGCAACCAATATTAGACATTTACACAGAAGACAATTTGATAATATAAAACTCTTTAAACAACCAGTGGACATCAGTAAACACTGTGAGGGCTCTGAGGTTAAGAGGGAACTGGAAGGCACCCAAAACAATATAAAGAGGTGGTGAGAAAACAGATGGGATTATACTGGATTAGGGTAGGCCCTAAATCTAGTCACTTATGTACTTATAAAAAAAGATGGAGCTATAGAGAGGAGAGTGCCATATGAAGTTGGAAACAGTATTTGGAGTAAAGGGTCTACACAGCAAGGGACACCAACCTTGTAGCTCTCACCAGCAGTCAGGGGAAAGGAAACAGCCTCAGAACTTCCACCAAGGACCAGCTGTGCCAGCATCTTTATTTCAGATTTCTTGCCTCCTTAACTGTTAGAGAATACATTTCTGTTGTTTCAAGTGATCCTGTTTGTGGCAATTTGTTATAGCAGCTCTAGGATACTGGTACACACTACCTAGGTTTGAATCTTAGCTCTGTCACTTACTTGTATGAAATTGAGTGACCAGTAATTGTCCCCAAACCTCAGTTTCCTTGTCTATAAAATGGATGCAAAGATACATACCTCTTTAAAGAAGATCACATGAGGTGCAAACATAAATTCTTAGCAATGTGACTGTCGTAATCGCTCAATAGATTCCAGTTATTAATGACCATTATAATTGACTCTCGGGAGAGCCTGGCTCATTAAGCCCTCATGCCAAAAATTTTTTTTGAAAATCAAAAGGGTTTGCTTCCAAGAAGTTGCTCTCCCATTCTCATCGCTGAAAAAATGTGGGGGAAGTGTGTTATTTGAGCAGGCATCATTGAAATGGATAGGTAAGCTGAATGATTTTCCTCAGGCGCTGTGAGGTTTAAAGGAATTGACAAGCTCATCTTCTTCCTTCTGCAACCTCCATCTCTCATAGATGCACCTACCCATACACCCCCACACACTGTCACATTTAGAAGAGAGCTGTGTTCTCAACATTGTAAGTGTGTTTCTGCCCAGTTGCACCCCGAGGGCAAGAGTGCGACACAGGTGTGAGCCAGGAGTTCAGGCACTTTACACAAATTACAGATGCTGCCTCAAAGACCAGAGTTGTTATAAAGCTGAAGTGGCATTTGACTTCATTTGGTGATAAATGGGGAGGATAAATCCATTTTTCAAAGTGCAGTCTAACACCATGGATGTGTCATAAAACGAAAGTGAATCCATAGGCAAGTAGGAGGTCTTGGGACTGGATCAGATGGGATAGCAGTAGCTGTTGTCTCTTGCCTCCAGTTAGAGATCTGTGCTCGTCTCCAACACATTCATTGTCATCATGACTGTAAATACACCCACCTCTTCTAGGTGGGGTATTGGACTGGCTAAGTGTACTGGTTCCCTGGGTACTTGCAATAATTTACAGTGGCAAATCCACAGGTCTCTCCAGGTCCAGTTTATGTCCTTAGTACCGCTAGGATTAACAAGGGGCTTCAACATGGGTCATCCAACATGGTCCTCACAGTAGCCTGGAGTGATGATGAGGCTGTTCTTATCATTCCCATACTGTATGCAAGACTCTGAGCCTCTCAGAGGTGAAATGATTTGCCAAATTCAAAGCACTGGTCGGTGTTGTCCAGTGTGCTCCAGGGCCTCCTACTTAGATGTCCCTGACATTTGCAGTGTCAGAAACAAGGTAACTCTTCCCCAGTCAGAGTCCTGGAGGCCAGAAGGCAGGTGATGAAATCTCCCCTGGAGGGAAGTAGAGAAATGGTACCATGCCCTTACTGGTGAATAATGCAGGTGGAGAGCCAGGCCCAGAGAAGGTAAAGGTGAGAAGGCAGGTTGAGTCCACCACAAAGGCTGGCCGTGGCTCACTGAACCTCAGTGTCCTGCCCTTACGCATTATCCTGCTGCTTATCTGTTATCCTGCCATGTCTCCCCTACATCATCTAGTGTGTTATGTTGTTGTATATTGAATTGTTGTTAACTGTTCTACATGTCTGTAAATCACAGACTCCTTCACGTGCTCACTAGGCCCCAGATGCCAACTTGAACACCTCTGGCCACTGTGTCCCCTTTCCTCTACTGTACCCACTCCATCGATGTATCTCTCTCCTCGACAGCTCTCCTCTCACTGCACCCCTTCCCTCCACTGCAGTCTTCCTGGACTCTTTCACTTCCTTTTGGCTTCTTTTCACTTCCTCTTTCATCTTTCATCTCTTGAAAAATTACTTGTTCAGAGTAATTTATAGTCCCCAAATCCCTGATGTAGGGTGTCTTTATTTTTTTGGTAAATTTTGGTACGATATACACAACGTAAAATTTACCATTTTAGCTATTTTAAGCATTCGGTTCTATGGTGTTAAGTACATTCGTATTGTGCAACCTTTCCAAGGAGCTCTTCTCATTTTGCAAAACTGCAACTCTCAGCCCCTTAAACTATACCCACCATCTTCCTCCTAAGCCAAGTGATTCCACTTTATAAGAATTTTGGCTACTCTGAGTATCTCACATAAGTGTCTATTTCACTTATGTCCTCAGAGTTCATCCGTGTAACAGATGTTACATGGATTTCCTTCCTTTTAAGGGTTGAATAATATTCCATTGTATGGATGTACCACACTTGCTCATCCATTCATCTGTCAGTAACACTTGGGTTATTTCTATCTCTTATCTATTGTGAATAGTGAACATGAATTTACAAATATTTGTTTGAGATCCGCTTTTGATTCCTCTGTGTATATACTCAGAAATAGGTTGCTGGAATATATGGTAATTAACTGTTTAATATTTTGAGCCACTGACCATTTTACATTTCCATCAATACCCATCAGGTACCCAGGTCCAATTTTTCTTCCTGGGGTAGCTTTTTCCTTTCCTACTTAGGTGTGCCTGATGTTTGTGGGGCATGTATACAAATAGAGGCCACGAATCTTGTTCCTAAATACTTAAAGTTTATAGACCATAGCTAACACATTGCTAAATAATGCGTTTTTATCCTCTACCTTGTCAAATATATTATTATTAACAATCAAATTTATAACGTTGTGGTTTGTATTTGAATAGAGGTTGGTAATATATCAAAGCCAACTGAATTTCATTATAATTGCTCATGTCAGGTTTACTACTGATGGGTTGGAGGTATTCCGAATAGCGATAACACAAAGAACACATAATTCATAAACATTATGTATCAATTCTCTACCATTCATTTTTCCTTATCTTTGTTTCAGCAAAAGCACTATTTTGTGCTTTCTATTCATAAATTTTCACATGATTCATGTTTTATGGGCGGTGATCCTATTTTAACATTTGAATGTATTTTCATCACCAAGCCTAATAGAAAGCAAATGTTAAAAATCAAAATTATTTTTATCGTTTCAAAAGTTTTCTTCCCCAAGTTCAAAATTATTAAAAGCAAAAGGCAAAAATACAAATTATAACTAAAATGTCTAAAAGTTTTAAAATCAAAATGAAATAAAGACAGTACTTTGAATTTCTTTTGTTGAAAATCAAATTACATCTTAAGGTCTTTATAAAATAAAACTATCTGCAACTCCAGCATCTATGTCCATTCAGTTGCCAGTGTTGAAAATCAGTGTCACTGAATCAGTAGACTCCTTCATGTTCACCTTTGTATACTGAAGAGCAGTATGATTTGTTCAGAGAGCTAAGTGTCCTCAGCTGTCAAGTGCAATGGCTGGAAAACCCAGTTTGTGAGTAGCTTTGTATCCAACAGTTGAAACAGAGAAGATATTTTGTTATGCAAGAAACTGTGGCATTTATGCAATCTGAGAAGAAGGTTTTGACAAGCTAATGGAGTTATCTCAGGTTCTGCCTCGCAAGTTCTCCCAGTACTTTGCAGCAGGATTTGCTGTTTTAGTTGGCAGTGTCACAAGCCAGATTGTGAAGACTTTGGGACATAGTTGCCTTTGGAGGTAATAAGGCAGATGGCAGAGAGACACTTCCCTGGGATTTGTGTGGGATTAGCCAGGAGTCTGTATAGGGACCTCTAAAGAACTGACTGGTTTGGGACCCTCCAGCGGGCCTTTGAGCCCATTTCCGGGGCTGCTTCTGACATGAATGATGTGATGACCAGTTGCTTTTCTTTCTTTCTTTTTTTTTTTTCCTTTTTTAAATTTATATATATTTGAGATCAATTGTAATCCTCATGTATTCCCCATCACCATATCACCAGTGCACCATCACCTCAGTCCCCCATGCTCCTGTCTGCCTTTCTAAGTAGTATCGTATATGTTGGAAATGGGGTTCTCTTGCTGAAATAAGTGTCGTGGGTCACTTGATGAAATGGGCTCCTGGTGAAATCGCAGTCCTCATCATTTGTGTTGGTTGGGTTACTCTAGAAACTCCCTGACTTTCATGAATACAGACATATCAATAGTAAAACCTTCGGCCTGTCCCGTGAGAATGGTTCCTGAGACGTGATTCCCAAACAGGCCTTCTAGTGTCCAGTCAGAAACTGGCAGGACTTCTGGTGCTGGCTGACTGGTGAGCTGTTCATTCATCTAGAAGGAGAGCGAGTTAGGATCCATGAGCATACAGAAAGATTTCTAGAAAATGCGCTCTGCCTACCTGTTAATAAAAGTTTGTGAAATGCCAATATGAATAGCTGAGCTTTGTCTGAAACTGATTTTCCCTTGATTTGGTGGTGAAGCTGTGGGAAAGTTGATAATGTTACACTATTTTATAAACTGAATTATGTCAATTTTACACCCTCAACTAGGGTGGGTTATCCAAAACCTTTTTTTATGTGTGAAATTCTAGTCAGTAGGAATGGTGTGTGTTCTTTATGGTGGATTTTATATATGACTAATGGACTGTCTTTTGCAACTACTGTGGTGTTTAAAAAAAATAACATTTTACTTATTAAAGTCAAAAAAGATGTAACTTATTTAAGTTAAAAAATATAAAACTTCAACATAGAACTCCTTTAGCAGAGTTTTATACCCATATGAGGCTTTTGTAAATTAATTATATTCCTGTAGACATTTTAAACTGCATTTACAAATTTAATTTGTTCAATTTTCTTTTTAAAGCACATCAATGATTTGAATAACAAACAAAATCTTCCTAAGCATTTAAATAGTTCTTATAAATCAGATAAATTAAACTTGCAAATATGGTGAATCTTAAGTTCTTCCCAATGTTCCACACTGCTCACAAACAGTAATATTCAATTTAACAAATTCCACAACAAATATTTGTTGAATACCCACTATGGGTTCCTTGGCCTGGATGCTTGAAACTTATCTGTGAACAAAAGAAAGCTCCCTGAGCCTGTGAAGTTTACATTGTGGTTAGAGGGAAAGACAATAAAGTAATAAACACACATATTCAGTAATCTGTTAGAGGAAGGTAAATAATTGGAAAGAAGAGAGATGAGTTGGGCAATCTTAATTGAGGTAGAGAGGGGTCATTGTGTTAAATTCTGTGGTAGACTTCAAGGGAGAGTGAAGTTTGACCAAAATCTGAAGAGGTTGACACCGTAATTTTAGGTTTTCAGGACTAGTCTCCCAGCCAGGAATGGGTCCCAGGCTGCAGTGGCAGCGCTGAGTCCATCACTAGCCCACCACGGGTTGGTGTCTCATGAAGGTGCAGCAGGAACTTCGCAGATGCTCATGCAAGAAGAGGCAGATTTGTTTGGAGAAAGAAAAACATTTATCGAGGATAAAAGGAACAGAAATAAAGTGGGACTCCCAGGCCAGTGGAACTAGGCCAGGGAGAGGCAAGAGACCAAGTGGAGTTGTGTCTCAGGGAATATACACCCTCTCTCCCCGATTATTCTAAAGCCCCACCAGTCTCCTCGTGATTGGTTAATTCTCGGTGGTCTCACTCACTGTCCTATGTCTCTGTGCCCGGAACTAAGTCTCTGTGTCCAGGCCCTTATCTTAGCACACTTTTCTTTATCATGCTGGTTCCGGGACTGTCCTGTTGCCCCTAGTCCCGGGGTGTTTGATCAGTTGCCTTTGGAATTTGCTGTCCTTATCTCTGGAGCCTTCCTTAACTCTCCTGAAGTCCCTGCCTACACTGTCTTTGAAGCTGCCTAATTATCTCTAACTTGCCCTACTTGACCTAGGACTCAAGGTGAGAAGCCAACATAAGAATCATGAATCTCTCTCTGGTCACAGAGCAGGTAAAACAAGCCCCTAAGGAGCGTCACAGAACTCACAGAGCTTGTGGCCAGAGTCACCCACACATGAGCTCCCCCTGCCATGCTGTGATGGTCCTTATTGAAAAGGAGCAGATTGTTCTTAACCAGAAGGGAAGGCTGCACAGAAGAAAAAGATATCCCAGAAGAAACCGAAGAAACAAAAATGTATGGCCAGGAAGAAGTTCAATTTAAAATAAAAGGAAATAAAGGGGGAAAAGAATCATAAATCTAAATCAACTCCCCAATTGTGTATCTTAAATTGGATTTGTAAGACCAGTTTACTAAACAGTAGATTCTTTTAAAAACCACAAATCTGTGCGAATTTTACAGGGACTACACCTGAGAGGAGAAAGCAAACATTGTACAGAAATGAACAATGATGTAAAAAACGTATAAAGAAATAAATTTTAAAAACAAGAAAAGCAAAAAACCCCACATAACTTCACGTATACCCACATTATTTTTAAGTTTAACATCAAAGTATTAATACCCGGGGTTTGAATTACTTCATTAAAATTAAACCTTCTCAATGTTAAAACATACTTCCCCCAATAAAGACAAGTTGATTTTTTCAAGCATGTTTGGGGTGTTGTCTTAATACAGTGATGTTGACAAAAAGCTTGATTTTTGTTTATTGCATTGCTGGAGCTCTCAGTTTTATCATCATTACAACCTGAACCCCATACCTGCTAAGGTGTTTTCATAGGACCATGTCTCTTTGATTGAAGTATTTTAATCTGCAATGCTCAGCCTAGCTTGAGGGTAACTTCTTCACTGTGTGGTGGAATTTTTCACCTCTGCCTCTCCGTAAGCATTTTGACGTCTTCCCGTCTGGCTCTGTGGTCATTTTAGATATGGCAGCATATTCTCTGACACACCATCCATCAAAGGTCAGGTCCATGTTATCCTCCACTAACAGGCTTGGGGACTGCTTCAAATAAAAGACTATCACAGATGCAGCACTATGGGATGTCCCAGGCTAAGTCACACAGGGCCATGGAGTTTCCATTTGGTCTTCCAGAACACTTGCTGCTGGAGATCTGGTCTACCAAGCAAAGGCATCTAATTATGATGTGGCTGCCAGGTTGTGAGGAAGCCCAAGGTTCATGGAGAGGTCACCCCTGACACTTTTGCATCAGGTCCCAGCTGAGCTTTGAATCACTGCAATCAAGGTGTTGACCACTTGAGTAAAGAAGTCTCCAGAAAGTTGCAGTCCTGAACCATTTGATTCTTTCTAGCATAGCAGAAGCTTCAGAAATTGTGGAGCAGAGATAAGTCATGTCTTCTGTTTGTTGTCTGACTTTCGAAATCTTTGATTATGATAAAAGTTTGACTCTGGTAAGTCTGACAGAGTTGTCAGATATTAGCAGATAATTGGAAGAGACATCAAAGATACGTAATGGTATTCTGTCAGAAGGTTTCCTAACCTCTTTGAACTTTATGACATGGATTGACTTCTCTTACAAAGATGTCATTTATCTGGATTCAGCACATCCTCTCATGGCTTTTGCTTTATTCTTCAGTTCCAACACATTCATGGCTATAAAGATCACTGTTAAAAATAGATTTGTGATTGATTTCTCAATATTTACTTTCCCCACCATCATATAATCTGCATGAGGACAGGTATGATTTCTATTTTATTTCCATGCCTCTAGCACAGGGGCCAACAAGCATCTTGAGTAAAACACCAGAAAGTTCATGTTTTAGGTTTTGCTGAGCATGTGGTCTTTGTCAAACTTTGCTCTAGTAGCACAAAAGAACACATGGCTTTTTTTTTTTTTTTAAGATTTATTTATTTATGCATACAAGCACTGGGGTACAGGCCAGAGGTGTGGGGGGGTGAGAGGGTTCACCACAGACAGAGTGGGGTGCAGAACAGGCAGATCAACAGAAGTACACTGCTGAGGGGAGCAGCGGGCACAGCAGGAGAGGTCTGCCACGCCCACATGGCTTTTTTTGCAGCCACATTTTATTTATAGGTAATAGAGTTTTAATTGCACATAACTTTTGAGTATCTTGAGATAAGATTTTGCTTTTGATATTTTCCTTATCATTTGTAAATGTGTATTTGTTTCCTAGGCCTGCCATAACAAATTATTACAAACTTGGTGGCTTAAAATAACTAACATTATTCTCTTCTAATTCTGGAGGCCTGCATTGACACCTCTTTTGTGGCAGAACCATGCTTCCTTTGAGAGTTCTAGGGAAGAAGCCTTCCTGGCCTTTGCCTAGCTTCTGGTTGTTTCCAGCAATCCTTGATGTTCCTGGTGTATAACTGCATCCCTCTCATTCCTGCTCTGTCTTCACATGACCTTCTCTTTGTGTGTCCCTGTGTCTTCTCCTCTTCTTAAAATGATGCCAGTCCTTGGATTTAGGGGCCTTTGGATTATTTCATCTCAACATAATTAATTACATCAGTAGAAACCCCATTTGCAAAAGAAGTTGCATTCAGAATACCCTAATAGCAATGTTGAGTGGGGGGGGAACGACACAGTATTCAACCCATTATAACATGTAAAAGACCATTCTTAGATCATGGACTATATAAAAATAGGCAACACATTTTTCTGGCTTATGATCCAGAACAGTCTTGAACATAGTAAATACTCTAAATCCTTATTGAAGGAAGGACTCAGATAGCATTGAATAGGGCCATGAGAAACTGACAGAAAAGAAAGACATATAAAACCTTAACCAGATTTGATTAATGCAAAATTGACCATGCATCATAAATAACAATAAAACTTCACCATATTATCTAATATGTTTCTTGTATCAATTTCATGAGGTAGATATTCTTATACCCAGGTGTAACATAAAATAGATTCAATAAGTTTAAATACTTTGCGCAGGTCCTTGGGTGAAGCCGGACTTGAGCTTATTCCAAAGCAGTAAGTACTATTGTGCACTTAGGGAGGATGAAGCCCTTATAAAGCAAGTTAGGGGAGTGGTGATGGTGGGGAAAGGAGAGGGGGTCAAGAGCAGAGACATCACCCTATAATTTATATAGTTAAGACTTGAACTGTTAAGAAAACTGTACTCTCAAAACTTGGGTAATGATGGAGAGCCTTGAACTTGAGTTATAGTGTGGTGATTTAATGACTGAAGGGGATCAGAATATGCCATTCTTAAATATGACAGTTTGGTGCAAGGATTACTCTGAACTGATGGCAAATGAGAAGCAGCAGACACAGGGAGAACCCTCTGCCTTTCCCCTCTGCCTAAAAGCAAGACATAAATATCCTGTGAGAAAGATGTTCTCCTTGTTCAGGAAAGGGAGAGCAACTCCAGCCCAGAGAGGGGCATTGGGGCTGAGGTGAATCTACATAAAAGATACTTTTCTAAACTAATCCCAACTTCCGTTAGTTTCCCTCCCCTATTTCAGAATCATCTTCCATAAGTTATCGCTCCTAAGAAGTTCAAGCCCGCTTCCCTCGATCTAGTCAGCTCACTACAATTTATCATTGTTTTTAAAAATGGAGTTTTCACATTTCTGTGATACCCCTTTTATGTATAAAATTTTTAACATCAATGAAAATTGTCTGCCTCTTTTACTGTCAATTGGCCATTTTCTCCTATTAATTTGAGTGTGTGTGTTTTTAAGATTTATTTATGCATACAACAGCTGGGGTACAGGCCAGAGTCCTGGGAGGTGAGAGGACTCACCAGAGACAGAGCGGGGAGCAGAACAGGCAGAGCTACTGAAACACACTGCTGAGGGGAGCAGCAGTTGAGACAGGAGAGGTCTGCAGAGCCATGTGAGTCCCCTCCCTGGCCGGGGATCGAACTTGCTCTCCTGTGCTGCGAATGCTTCCCGGTGTGGTGCTCAACCCACTGCACCACCAGAGAGGCCCTCCTGTTAATTTGTAATTTAACTCCTAGGTCCCATTCAAGAACACAAGACAGTAGGGTAAGTTTTACCTCCCTTACATGTCTTTTCCTTAATTTTAAAGTTTTAACTTAAAGGTCCAACTCTTAAACTTTCTCGTCATCATTCTCTGGAGAATCGTGTGTGTGGATTTCTCATAGATGGACTGGATACTTGATTTACTCGGTGACTAAAAGGGAACCTGAAGAACTTACTGTGTCAGCAGGCAGGAGGTCATGGGGTTTTCAAAGGTTTTGTCAACGGGGGTCAAGTAAACAGTGATTCAGACTAGCTCTTGTGCATTTTCTTGTGCTCTTCATCATTTCCAAACATTCGAGTGGTGGCTAAGAACCTGCCTTACCAAGGTCTAGGCTGGTATGATGCCAGAGGCTTGAGATGGTGCCAGCGCTACCCCAGTGGTTTCCTGCCCGGTGCCGGAGGTCCACTCGCTGGGTCCCTGTAGGGAAAATGGAAATTATCTGGATTGTCCAATCTCCCTCCCGCCCCTGCCCCTGCCCCCGCCCATTAGCATCACTGATGGAGACTTTGAGTCTTCCACACATGCCTGATAGCGGCACTGCATTGTGGTGTGGTCATGCATGAGTGGAGAGATGGAGCATATAAGGGCAGCAGCAGAGAACAGAGTGTCATGGTAGAAGATGGGGTGGCAGAATGCAGTAGAGACCAGTGAAGAGAATGCGAGATAATGCCAGAGAGCCCAGAGAGAGAGTAAAGATTCTCAGGGCCTCCCAGCCTCCTAGCACCCAGGTCTCCCTGCCTGCCTGCATCTGGTTGCCTTTCTACATATGGTTGGAATGGTCATTCAAAGTCTGAAAACGCCACCAAGGGCTCCTTCTTTCCCGGCCTGCCGCACGCATAGAGAATGAGCTCTGTGCCTTGCTGGGGCTACATCTCCAATCCCACAGACACAGGGTTTACATCTTGCTCTTGTGAGCATTCTCTGACTTTGGCCCTGGGCCTGGTGCAGTCCTTGGCACACAGCAGCTCCCTGGTTAGATTTGTGACATTGTAACTGGGGCAAATTTGTCTTTGACTCCATTTGACCCAGTGACCCCCTCACACCTGTTGCGTTTTTTTTTTCCTTAGGAGGAGAAAACAAACTAACAAAACCCCTGAAGTCTACCAGTGTCCTACTGCTTTCTGATGCCCTCTGGTCAGTCTGTCCTGACCATTTCCCCATGCCAGCCTACCCTTATCTCCCCCCCTTTAGCCTTCTGGGAGGGGCTGAGTTTAGCTAAGAAGATAACCCTGATTCCATTAAGTCACAGAGAAGCTTCATCCTTCTGGTGTGTTTACACAAAGGAATTTGGTGTTCCAAAATACTTGACCTGATGAGGCTGTGGATAGGGGAATTTCAGAGGATTTGCATATGACAGGGAGTTTGGTGATCCAGAATATTTGGCATGGCACTGCTTTGGGCAAGAGGGAATCTGAGTTTGAGAAACTTCCTGGTGCACCTTATCTGACCCAGGCTCTTGGGATGACTGCCTAATCCATTGGGTGTGGCCCAGTACCTGTGAGCTGGTTTGAAGCACCTCAGGATAAGAGGCCAGAATGACTGGAGCAGAATCTGCATTTACATTCAAACTGAGCAGCTATCTCCCCCTTGGGGCATCTGAGGCTGTGCTCCTACAGGTGACAATAGGGGACTTGATTTCTCACTTAAGAGAATGTCCTGGCCCTTGCCCTAGGGTTAGGGCAAGAGTTATAGACTTAAAAGGATAATTTTCCTACATCTTTGCTCATTTTTGGACAGATTTGATTTCTCCACTCAGGTGTAGTCCCTGTCGCTTCCCAACCACCATTGCACCCCTGATGCATCACAGTCTGGGAGGAGGAGGGGTCAAAACATGGGAGGGAAGAGCACAAAAGTTAGAAACTTTAAAAAAAATTTATTTATTTATGCATACAAGAGCTGGGGTACAGGCCAGAGTCACAGGAGGTGAGAGGATTCACCAGAGACAGAGTGGGGAGCAGAACAGGCAGAGCAACTGAAGTATACTGTTGAGGGGAGCAGCAGGCAAGGCAGGAGAGGTCTGCTGCGCCATGTGGGTCCCCTCCCTGGCTGGGGCACTGCTGTGCCACCAGGGAGGCCCAAAAATAGGATACTTTTTATGTCAGTAGTTTTCAAATTTATTGTGCCCAAGACTCATTTGAGACACTGTTAAAAATGCAAGCTCTCCTTCCCTCCTCCCTCCCCCATTCAGTAGGTTTGGGGTAGGGCTAAGGAATTTGCATATTTAAAAAGCTACTTAGGTAGTTCTGAAGATGCACCCTAGACTCCTATTTTGAGAAACTGAGTCCTTCATCTGCTCTAGCCTGGCACCGCCTTTCAGAGCGAGGACTGCAGAATTTCAAGAGCACAGCCTGCTTGCTCAACAACAAAGAGGAAATCCTGGGATAAAGCTAGAGCTTCACATAAAACCCCTAAATTTGGAGAGTAAAGTCCTTGTTATTTACAAATGTTAGTCTTCTGCCCATTTTTCTGTTGAGGAAATACAGTAACTTTAAATTTCAGGATTGGGGTAAGGCAAGTAATTGGAAGTTGTGTTACCACCTGGGCATCTGTTTCACTCCCTGCAAGAGAAAAGAGATTTTTTTTCCGCCAGCCTGTCTCCCTTCCTCCATTGGTTCCTTCCGACCCTGGGGACCCACTCTTGGGCTGTCCACACTTTTTGGAGTCTGGGGAATGGCTGCTGAAAGCAGCAGGTGAAAGCTTTGCAGGTGGTTGATAGAAAAGGAGATGGAATTGCATCACTTTCTAAATCTCTTCAGGGTTATTACAGCAAGTGAAGTCGTTGGCTATGGGGAATTAACTTAATATGATGAGCCCAGACTGCTAAGATAACACCTGTCCTGAGATTTTCTGGAAAGGAGCACTGTCGATTGGTCTTCTAGTTTGCCATTCTAGGGTTTTGGTCTGCTGGGCTGCTGAGATGGTGTAGAAGTGGTAGTGTGTTAGTCTACACTCGCACACATATGCACCGAGTATAGCTACACAAGCACACATGCTACCTGTCAGCTGTTCCCCAGAGTCTAACTGAAGAATTGATGTGTCAGGCTTGTTCACACTGCAGTTCTGAAGTTTGTGGTTCTTTCTTAGCCTTTGAGTATCTGTAGAAAAGGAACTGTGGAAAATTCTAGAATGTGTGTTTTGCTAGGAATGTGATGATTGCAACCATGTGTGATATGGCAGTTCTGTACCTGATGAGAGGACATGGGAGAACAAAGACCCCGGGAAGCACATGTGCCTTTGTTGTTCAAACTAATTAAGCAAATTCCCAGCGTTCTGTCATCATGCCCCAACACTGGGCCCAGAGGCAGCCGGCCTGTGCCTCTTGACATCTGCCCCGTGTGTCTTTTCTCAGTGAGGAAAGCAACGACTCTTGTGAAAATGCCTGAAATGTTCACATTTTGAGGTATTCCCATCCAGTGGGGGGAATATCGCCCTAGCTCACTTGTTCAGAATCCTCTGTCCAGTCCTTCTCTGTGAGCCCCAAATGGTGCCTTGGCCTTCCCCTTGATGGATTAATTGTTTTGATTTAAACCATTGTGGCAGAAAATCTGATGTCATCTGCAGCTGCTACACTGAGATTCAAAGACGCAGTCATTAAGTCTTACAAAGAGCCACACGAAGGCACCGTGGCTTCCCCAAACTCTAAGTGTCAATAATGTGGTGTGAGTCAGGTTTCTGTATTGTATCTGAAATCTGATGGGCATTGGCAAGGGGTTTTAAGCTCTTTCATACATTTAATCAATGCACATTTATTAAACCCCCATATAGTGAGAGGTGAAGATCAGGATAGACCAACCCCAAATTTGCTATTTTGGCAAAGGGTTATTTTGAGTGGAAGGCCATGGAGAACCAACTGATACAGGAAAAGTTCTGTTCCCTCCCGTTCTGCCTAAAAGCAGGACATAAATTTCCTTTTGTGAAGATGTCCGCTTCTCTCAGACCGGAAGTAGAAAACAATTTATCACTGGAGACTAAGAACTGGTACTGAGATGAGTCTGGATAAACAGACCTTCCTGAAATAACCCCAATCTTTCATTAGTTCCTTTTGATATTTTCTAGTTACTCCCCTCCCAATTTGTTATCCTTTGAAGTCCAAACCCCCTTTCCTTTGTTAGAATGGTATATAAGCTTCTAAGTCTAATCACTTCTATGAATGGATTTTTCTGTGCACATGAAATGTTAATAAAATTTGTGTTCATTTCCTCCTGTTAATCCATTTTTGTTAGCTTGCAGGCCCCCAGAAGAAACCTAACAGGCTAGAGGAAAAGTGTTTCCTTCCTGACATTGCAAGCTAGTCTGGTCCTGTCCTTAGTCTGTCTAATCTCTGGGTGCCTTAGGGATCTCTCGACCTTTAGAAACATTTTGGTTCATGAGTACTGAGGAAGGAATTCTGCTTCCAGGAAAGGTGTTGGGAACCTGCAAAGCTACTGCTTCAGTCTCTGACAGGGTTTTGAGTGAAAGGTTCACTTTCATATTTACAGAGCTGAGAGCCCACAGGGGCCCAGAGGGGGAGGATTTTGGCAGGGACAGTGATGCCAAGAGGCAGTCCCTATGGCAACGGGAGTCTCTTATGCTGTTGAAGTAGTATCTGGGGGACCCTTAGAATCCATCTTAGATGTCAGGAACAGCGCCCCAGATATTCATCTCGTGTATATTGGATATCCTCAAGGGCTTTTTTTTTTTTTTGGTTTTTGAAAGATGATTCTGAAGTTTATTTCAATGATATGAACTAACATTTTATTTATTAAAATTACAAATTCAGAAACCTAGATTCCTCTTGAATTATTAAGTTCAGTTTTAGAATCTTATTATTTTAGTAATTCTAGCATGGTTTAACAATCATCTGATAGTAGACTTTGAATTATGTGTTTAGTCCAACTAATAGGCTTAATTGAGTACCTTTACATATTGTAAATTGCATTTATAAATTTAACATATTATGTTTCTTTAAGTACTTAAATTATCTGACTGACAGACCTTTGAAAACATTTAAGTGGTTTTTATAAATCCAATAAACATATAAATACAGCAGAACTTAAATACTCTTAGATGTTCCATGGTATTATATAAATACCATGATTTCAACTTAAAATCATACATTTAAACCAATTACTCAATTACACATTCTAAACAGTAGTTATAGCGTTGAACTGTTACTCTACTTGGCCATATTATCTGAAACTTTATAAAGCTTTCAACACTGCTATGGACTGGATATTTGTGTCCTTCTAAAATTTATAAGTTGAAATCTAACTCTCAGTACGATGGTGTTTGGGAGGATTTGGGGAGTAGATTAGACAATGAGAATGGCATCTCAAAAATGGAACTAGTGTCCTTATTTGTAAGAGACCCCAGAGAACAATCTCACCTCTCCACTCTGAAGATGCAGCCAGAACACAGTCCTTGAGGATTCACAGAAGTGGTTCTTTCCCAGACACTGAACCTGCCGGTGCTGTGATCTAGAACTTCAGCTTCTAGAACTGTGAGGAATTAATGTCTGTTGTTTATCTGCCCCTCAGTCTATGGTATCCAGCTATAGCAGCCCGAGTAGACTGAGACAGACACCGAATAGACATAGCTTACTCCCAGATGCAGAAATACTAAGGACGCCTCTGCTAAGTTCTAAACCTTCCTGGATTGAAAGGTGTTGCTATCCTTAGGAAACACTTGTACACTCAAGCAATTTTGAGAAAACGTTCTTAGATGCTTATTTCATGAAAATGAGAGTTCAGGGTGATCGATTAATTGGGTGTTGTATTCCTTAGACGTTTAAGGAAATAGGAATGCCTTTTCTATCTAATTCTAAAGGACCTTTGAACTGAAAGTAAACCTGCATTCACTTTTTTTCACAAAAATGTTTAACTTTTACAAGTACTTAAACAATGTCAGGCTTCTTGGCTTTGCCTCATTCGATGGCTACTTGGTTAGTAACTGTCTGATAATTTGTCCATAGATTCTATGGATACATCCTGATGAAAAATGAAATACTACCTCCTAGCGCCTGGCACCCAGCAGATGCTCCATGAATGGGGGTTATTACTTGAGGTTTATGACCTTATCCCCAAGCCGTTAAGAGGACCAGTGGTTACATAAACTGAAACAAACCCTGAAAACCAGACAAGGTATTAAAAAAAGATAGAATTTCTAAATGTAGGCGTGAGACTCAAAAGGAGAAAGAGAATAGATGGGGGGGGGGAGGGGAGAAAATAGGCAGAAAATAACCTATCACCATACAGAGATATTTATATTTAGTAAAATATTTTCAGCTTCAGCTTACACAAAAAAACCAGTGAGGCATCCCGTTGAATACACGAATGTGTCACTGCGGGGAGATGGTGATTCAGAGATTTTCTTCATAAAGAAACAGAGCCGAGCCAATTCAAAGGCAGTTCCATTTAATGCAACACTGCATTGAACAGCGCTCCTTTTCAAGGGGCTACTATTAAAGGCGAGATTATTATCTCCAGCATTTAGGTGGCGTGCTGACTGGGGCCATAACACCAGGGTATTTAGATGCTCCCATTATCAATGTACAGTATGGTCTTTGGAGGTTTAAAAATAGCTTTCACAACCTTTTATGGCTTCCCTTGTGCGGGTGCTGGCTGCATGCTCTGGAGAAGGCCGGACAGCCGCGGGAAGGCTGCTGCCTTGGAATCTTGCTAGCATGTAGGTCTGGACTGCAGGACCGCCTGGATGCATGACCCTCCAGGCATGTCCTTTGAGACTCTGGGTAAGCTGGAGGTTGGAGGAAAGCCACGTCTCTAGGCTGGACATGGGCAAATCATCGGTCCTTTCTAGATTGGTGATGGGGACTACGTGATTCAGAATCCCCTTTCTCTTGTAGTTGTTTTTTATTCTTTTAAAAATGTCAGATCTTAGCTAAGTTTCTCAAATCTGTATTGAACACCTATGGTCTTTAAGAACACAAGGTGCTAAGCGAATAAAGAGGAATAAAACTTCTGTCCTCTCGTGAGCCAGGGTGGGGGATACTTGCAATTCCTTCCAGTGTGACCCCTCCATTCCTCCTCCCCAGCAGAGGTCTCAGACACAAATGCTCATGGGGTGAGGCACATGAGAGTGAGTGAGCTGGCCACAGCACCTGGAGGCTGGGGGTTCTGTGTTCATGGGCGGCGGGGGGGACTGGGTTCGAGAGCTGCCTGGTAGGAATGAAGGTCCAGCATTGCCAGGACCCCCTTTTTCTCAAAGGGATCTGAGACCTGGCTTTTGATGTGAAATTTCTTTAACTTTTAGTGTCAAGAACCCCAGATACACCTGTGGGTCAAGTCTGACTTGGCGCCAGCTGTCACCTTCCCCTCCATGCAGAGAATGACAGAAGGGTGGGACACGCTGCTTCAGTCCTTTCAGCATCAGGTATTTACCCCAAGTCTAAGATATTTTCACAGGTTTCAGTCCCTCGTGAAGAACTGCCTTCGACCTAGAACAATGCAAAGGTTTAAGGGGGAGGCTCTTGGAAGTGGTGAGTTGCTGGAGACTTAGACGGATATGAGTCCATCCTGGAGGAAGCTGGGTGGGTTTGATGTAGAGGAAAAACAATGAGCAAGGCCCCTTGGTGGCACAAAGGGTTGAGTGCTGCACTGTGGGGCCTCTGCAGCCACTTCAGTGTGCGAGTTCGATCCCCATCCAGGGAGGAGACCCTCATGGCACAGCAGACCTCTCCTGTCTCACCCGTGCTCCCCTCAGCAGTGTGTTTCATTCAGTCTGCCTGTTCTGCTCCCCACTCTGTCTCTGGTGAATCCTCTCACCCCCCCTTTCCCTCTGGCCTGTACCCCTGCTTTTGCATGCATAAATAAATAAAAGCTTTAAAAAACAAAACAAAACAATGAGCAGAAGATGACCAAAGTCACGAATAAGTGAAAGCTCAGGCACTGGTTCACAGACAGGAGCAGAGGAGCCGAGACAGCAGAGCCACTAGCATGGAGGAGGCCAGAGCTAGGGCAGGCATATTGACCCTGGCTGATCCAGATTATAGAGCTGCCTGGGGCCTGGGGTCATCTAGACCGGACAGCCAGCAGGCACACTGGCTATTTAAAGTGAAAACAATTAAAAGGGGATTCAAAATTAAGTAATGGAATGACATGAAAAGCTTAGTCTCTCAGTTACACTTCCCCCTTAAATGCTAAGCGGCCCAGGTGGCAAGTGGCTCGTACTGCACAGCATTTTCCATGTCTCAGAAAGGTCCATGAGTGGCACAGATTCCTCATTCTCTGCACTTGTTCCTTCTCTGTGTCTTTCGCTCGCAGAGCCTGAGTCTCTTCTTTGTCATAGGAAAGAGTGTCCCCAGTGTACTTCATGTGTGGGAAGGACAGAGGTGTCTGTTAGGAGCTGTTCTGTCTGAGACTTCCCGATCCTGGGATTGAGGAGATGTATTATGGTAAATACATAAGCTTTACCATCTTAACCATTTTGAAGCACCATCTCACCCTCTTTTAAGTATACAATTCAGTGGCATTAAGTGCATTCACACTGTTTTGCCACTAATGCTACCATCCATTAAGAATTTTTCATCATCTTCAAACTGAGAGCCCATTAAACAATATCTCCCCATTCCTACCTTCCCCTTCTCCCCCCGAGACCTTAGCTGACACCATTCTACTTTCTCTTTATGAATCTGACTGTTATAGGTACTTCCTGAAAGGGGTAGAAACTTTTGTGATTAGCTTATTCACTCAGTATCTTCAAGGAGTACCATATTGTAGTATGTGTCAGAATTACCTTCCTTTTTAGGGCTGAATAATATTCCACCATATGTATGTAGCACATGTTGTATATCCATTCCTCTGTTGATGCATGATTGGGTTGCTTCCATTTCTGCACTATTTGAATGATGTTACAATGAACATGGGTATCCAGGTCTTTCATCAATATCCTGCTTTCAATTCCTTTGGATATATGCCCAGAAGTGAGAGTGCCCTATCACATGATGGCTCTGTTCAATTTTTAAAGGACCCTCCATGCTGTTTACCACAGTGGCTTCAATGGTTTACATTTCTACCAATAGTGCACAGGGTTCTGATTATTCCACATTCTCATCAGCATGTATTTTCTGTTTCTTTTTCTTTTCTTTCTTTCTGATGAGTGATGTCCTGGTGGGTATGATGTCTCATTGTGGTTTGGGTTTGATCGCCCTAGTTAGTGACGTCTGACATCATCTCATGTACTTACTGACCAAGATGTAATTGTGAAATAGCAATGTTCACGAGAGGGGAAAATATCATGTTAAAGGTTTAAGCAATTGTTTTTGATATCATTGTTTTATTTTTTTCTATTTCTCTGGCATGGAAGCTTTACATCACTAAGAGGATAGACTTTTCTTTGTTTTTCAGAAAAATGGAAAGGCCTGTGGTTAAACAATATTAAAGCAACATTCCTTTCCAGAAATGGAGATGTTTGAGACAAAATGAACTAGTGATTTAAAGATTGTCTTCTTTGTAGGGGTAAATACATTTCTACAGACTTTTTTTTTTTTCCCCCAGTAAATGCCTTTCTCTCCTTCATCTTGGGGAACTTGGGGCTTGGATTTATGGGGCAGTTAGGGATGAGGACTGATTTTTTTTTTTTTAAGATTTATTTATGCATACAAGAGCTGGGGTACAAGCCAGAGTCGCGGGAAGTGAGAGGATCCACCAGAGACAGAGTAGGGAGCAGAACAGGCAGACTGACTGGAACACACTGCTGAGGGGAGCAGCAGGCGAGGCAGGAGAGGTCTGCTGCGCCAAGTGGGTCCCTTCCCTGGCTGGGGGCAGGGATCGAACTCATGCTGCAGAGGCTGCGTTCGCTTCATAGTGCGTTGCTTAACCCACTGTGCCACCAGGGAGGCCCAGGACTGATTCTTGAAAAGAAAAACTGAGGCCAGAGCTGAAGATAAAAGTTCTCGGGCCAGGGTCTATGGGCGTGAATGGCAGTCATGTGGTGTCTGGCTTGAGGTTCTTGGAGTTGTAGTTATCTTTGGTTGTGGTTGAGTCCTTCAAAAAGTCTCGAATGTTACAGCCTGTTATTATCTGACCCTGGGGGGAATTAAGGGAAAGGTTGCGTCTGTGATCAGGGTGAAGTTAAGGCAATGGCAGCTGCCTGGGGAATTGGGTTTTGGGGCAGCACAGAATACTACAGTGGCCAAAGGCACTTGGAGAACTAGATGGTGATAAGTCGGACAAGTGATAAGCAGGACAGATTCGTGGAACATGCGGGCGTCGCTAGAGATGCCACAGACATTTGGAGAAGGGAACACAGTAAGAGACTGGCTGTCCTGCAGTGAAGTGTAAAGAGGCTGAGCTGTGGGGGTTTGGGTAGAAGGAAGTGTGACCTGTCTTGTAGTCATAGGCTGGTTATGTCTGAGCTGTGTGGGTTCCCCGGCTGACATGACTACTCCTCAGGCGTGGCTGCTCTGTGACTTTCTTTCCACTTGTCAACTTCCCTCTGCTAGTTTTAAGTTTGTGTGTCTTGGGCATTCTAGTTCTTCACTATTGTCCTCCAGGATGGGAATGCCAGTCCCTTGGCTGGCTGTGAAGTCTACCCACTGAATATTTCTGTTGCTTGTAGTAGCACATTCTTTGAGGTCCTGCGAGAGAAGTGGAAAGTGGGGGAGACAGCAGCAAAGAAGCACAGACAAGGCTGGGAAAACAAGAGACTTAAAAAAGAAGTGGGTACAAAAAGAGTTTCTCATTTTTTTATTTGTTGTTAGTCCTAGCAATACTATGGTAAAGGATGAATTCACTTTTATTTGTTTATGTATTTTTAAAGATATATTTATTTAAGCATACAAGAACTGGGGTATAGGCCAGAGTCGCGGGAGGTGAGAGGATTCACCAGAGACAGAGTGGGGAGCAGAACTGGTAGATGGACTGAAATACACTGCTGAGGGGAGCAGCGGGTGAGGCAGGAGAGGTCTGCTGCACCATGTGGGTCATCTCCCTGGCCGGGATCGAACTTGTGCTGCAGTGGCTGCAGAGGCTTCACAGTGTGGTGCTTAACCCCTTGAGCCACCAAGGAAGCCCTGAGTTCACTTTTAAACCTTTATTTTGCTCTGAGCCCAGGTTCTCATTTGTAAGTAAAAGGGTTAAATTAGATCAGCTGTTTTCATTCTCTCCTACTCTAAGTTCTGGGGTCTCAGGAGTTTGGAGGTGGGAGGAATGATTGGGCCTCAGAGGAGGGAGCTGAACAAGGCTTTCACTGGAAGAACATCATTCTTCTGACGTTCATGAAAGATTTCATTTTAACACAGGATTCCGTGACTAAGCAAGGCTGCAAACTGGACCACGCTGCTTCTTGTGTACTATGAGTTAATCTGCATATTTTATGAATGTCATAAGTATCATGTGAATAACAAAATTATTTTGTATTTATTATCTCTCAGTGAAATTGATTTGTAAAATAGTGTTCAAAAAACATAAACACTTCAAAATAACCCACAATTTGGCTACCATTTTTTGGGCATTTGTCTTTCTCTTTCTCCTCTGTCTTGGGAGAGCCAGATAACACCCAGGTTCGCATGACTGTATGTGGCATTCACAGAAGTCAGTGGTTGTGCTCATGGCTATGGTTTCCTGCAGTGAAAGAGACAAGCAAACTCAGCAAAAGGAAAAGGTGTCTGGGGAACTTGGGACAAACCTGGCACAAGCTGTCAGTTCTCTTCTGTGGGGCCACATAGGCTGCACATAATTCCTCCAGCAGCGAGCTGTGACAAAGGTGTCTGCTAGGGAAGCTTAGGCGCGGCTCAGTGTCCAGGGTTTGCATTGGGGGCTGGTCATATAGGTACCTTTTACCTGGTCTCTCCCCAGATTCCAGATTTCCAGAAGGAATGCATAAAACACGTTGTTTGTGTAAATGGTTCAGGCATGGTAAACCACTCTTATCAAGGAGTGTTGGGAATACTCTGGAAAGCCAGTTCCCAGATGCCAGCCTAGGGCCAACCGTGTAAGCTAGACTTTCTAGAGATAGCGGTTAAGTTTGCTTTGCTAGGTCTTTTCGGCTTGCTTTCCTTCTTTTTCCCTTCTTGTCTCCTTCCTGGCCAGGGATCGAACTCTCGCTGCAGTGGCTGCAGATGCTTCATACTGTGGTGCTTAACCCCTTGCGCCACCAGCAAGGTCCTGCATCCCTTCTGAGAATTAAGTGTTTCAGTGAATAAAACAATATATTGTGTTACAAAGGGAACCAACTGATAAAATACAGTTGACCCTTGAACAACAGGAGATTTGGAGCAGGACTCTCAAACAGTGGAAAATTCACTTAGAACTTTGCACTCACTCCAAGCTTAACTAATAGCCCGCTGTTGACCAGCAACCTTACTGATAACAAGGTCAATTAGCACGTATTTTGTGTGTTATATGTAAAATATAACTGTATTATTATATTATCATCTATGTATTACCACATTTTAATAAAGTAAGCTAGAGGAAAAAATCAAAGGAAACAAAAATACATTTATAATACTATACTGTATTTTTTTCGTATGATAAGTTTACATGAAAATCTACATATAAGTGGACCGTGCAGTTCAAACTCATGTTCACGGTCAGCTGGACATTATCCAGATAGTTTTCAAAACCAAACGTACTATGTAGCTGTAGGTATGTTTCTAACAAGAAGACCTAGTGGTAGATCCTAAACCTACCACGATTTCAAAGTAGTAATATGTATAAACAGTATTTTGTGATCACTGTAATTGTGATTTTCATAGGTAACAAAGTTACTGTTACTGATTATACTCCCGTGGATCATTTCCTAGTTATTCATGGAAGGAAATGCTAACTTCCAAGTAGGTGAGTAAAAGTATGAATATACTTTCCCCCTTATTTTCAGATACTCTGAACTTTATGGGCCACTTGATGGGGTCTAAGGACACTAGACCCTAAGATTAGGAACTCCTGCTTTAGACATTGCAGATTGTGAGATTTTTCAGTCCCTGTTTAACAAACTATCTACTTCTTCTGGTACTACTCTGCCTGATATTCTAAGCAGAGTGTCCCAAACATACACCTTACTCAATATTTATTTGCCTTATTATTTATTTAAAAATGCATCTGTTGGGGCCTCCCTGGTGGTGCAAAATGCAGCCACTGCAGCGCGAGTTCAATCCCTGCCTCTGGCCAGGGAGGGGACCCACATGGCATAGCAGACCTCTCCTGTCTCACCCGCTGCTCCTCTCAGCAGTGTATTTCAGTGGATCTGCCTGTTCTGCTCCCCACTTTGTCTCTGGTGGATCCTCTCACCCCCTCGCACATCTGGCCTATACTCCAGATGTATGTATGCATAAATAAATCTAAAAAAAAAAGAAAAACACATGTCTCTTACTTTCTCTCAGGTACTGATCAAAACAGTTTCTTATTAATGACCTATTTAGAACTATCAGTAAAATGGAATTAATATTTACAAAGATTTTCTCAAATGATTGTGGTACATTTTGAGGGAGGGGTGGAGCTGTCCTTCCTTGGGCTTTTTGCTTCTTTTGGATTTAGCAAACAATCCCAACACTTCCATCTTTCTTAACAAAAAGTGTGTATATTTAAGGTATAACAATACTGTATACTTGTATAGCTTTTCACCATTTCTCTGTATTTATTTGGTTTTATTTTTATGGTTTAACCTCTGTGGGCTGATGTTTATGGGTAGTTTTTGGAGAATGACTTGTCATTCTCTCTTCAACTATTACTTCTTTTGGGGACTCCAGTAACACCTAAACTTTTTGATAGTGGGCAAATCTTTTTTTTCCATGGTGGTGTGAGATTCATTCATTTATTGCACAAACATGAATAACAATGTAAGAAAAAATAACTAAAAAAACCTCCACCTTTATACTGAGGTATAATTCACATACCAAAACAATTCACCATTTTAAAGTGTACAATTCAGCAGTTTGTTCAGAGTTGTTCAATCAATTTTATTTTATTTTTTAAAAATTTATTTATTTATGCATACAAGCACTGGGGTACAGGCCAGAGGTGGAGGGGAGGGGTGAGAGAATTCACCACAGAGAGCATGGAGCAGAACAGGCAGATCAACAGAAGCACACTGCTGAGGGGAGCAGCGGGCACATCAGGAGAGGTCTGCTGCGCCATGTGGGTCCCCTCCCTGGCCGACAGCAGGGATCGAACTCGTGCTGTAGTGGCTGTGGCTTGCTTCACAGTGCATTGCTTAACCCACTGCGCCACCAGGGAGGCCCATGCAATCAATTTTAGAGCACTATCATCACCTCCAAAAGAAACAACGAGCCCTGTACCCATTAGCAGTAACTTTCGATTTCCCATCCCTCCTCCCTAGCCTAGGAAACCACTCATCTATTTTCTGTTTGTTAGATCTGCGCATTCTGATCATTTCATGTAAGTGGGTCATTGCAACAGTGTGTCTGCCTTCTTTCATTTAGTGTAATGTTTTAAATGTTCATCCGGTGTTATACCATGTCTCATAGCTTCACTCTTTTCATATTGGTGGATAATATTCTGTTCTATACATATATAGTATTTTATTTATCCACTCATCAGTTGATGGATATTTGCATTGTTTCCACTTTTTGGATATTATGAATAAAGCCACATTGGCTATTCAGGCATCATTTTATGTTTTCATTTCTCTTATGTATATAACTGGGAATATAATTTTTGTGTTATATGAAGCCATGTTTCACATTTGGAGTAACTTCCAGAATGTTAGCACTACCATTTTACAATCCTACCAGCAATATAACAAAGGTTCCAATTAATTTCTCCACATGCTTACCAGCACTTGTTATTTTGTCTTTTTGACTATAGGACATGTGCCCCTTATGTTCCCTCTGATGCTTTTTTCCTGTGCGTTCCATAGACTTTACTTCCTAAACTGGAGTTTAAATATTTTTAACTCATTTACCTTTCTTTTTGTGAGTTTTTCCTATAGCTGTGTCCAATCTGCTGTTAAATGTGTCCATCGAGTTCCTGAGTTTGGTTGTATCTTTCATTTCTAGAAGTTCTCTTAGTTTCTTTTCTATGAAGCCCAGTCTTTGGATGAACTTTTCTTCCTTTTTTTGATTGTATAATCACATCTATTTAAATCTTATATCTGATCATCTGAGTCAGATTGTTAGTCATCACTGAGTCATATGTGGGTCTGTTTCTATTGTGTGTTTTATCTCACGGTCATAGTTTGTATGATGCCTGATCATCTTTGACTGTCAAACTTTGTGGCCAAAACACTGCAGGGGTTCAGAGTGATATTCTTTTTTTCCAAAGAAGATTTACCCTTTGCCACGGAGGGCACCTAAAGGCAAGTCATACTATTGTAATCAGTTAATGTCCAAGCAGACTCTGGCTGGGCTGCATTTTCGAAAGGCTCATCTTGACTTTGAGTCATCCCATACTCAGAGATCCCATTGAGAGTCTGGGGTTTGGTCAATGCTCTCTTCTAGGTGGATCCCAAATTCTCATTTATGTGTTCTCAGCTGCCTGAGACTTGACAGCTCCACTCAGCTGTTTAGCTGCTTTTAATTAGGTTTCTTGTCCTGCAGAGTTTAAGCATTAACAAATGACTGGAGGGGGAAACTCTTAGGAGCCTCAAATTCCTTCTCTGGTCTCTTTTCTCTTTGGCATTTTGGCCCCAGTCCCATCTTTTGTTTCCCAATTCCTGAGGACTTGCCAAAGTTTTACGCTGATTCTAAGCCTCCAGCTCTAAACTGTTTAAAAATCAGCAAATAAAGTGTTTTTTCACTTCTGTGTGCACCTCTTCTTTCTGGAGCCTGGCATTTCAGGAAAGTTCAACAGCTTTCCAGTGTCCTCAAATAGATGATGATGATGATGTTTAACTTTCTAACTGCTCCGAGTCAAGGAAGAGAAATTTACAATTAAAAACACCCTTTTTTCTCACAAATTCCCATTTTTGGTCTTTACAAAACCCCCCAGAGCAGAAGGGACATACGGTGCTACTTCCACTTGACAGAAAAGAGTGTTGACTAGCTGAGGTGAAAGGCCCAGAGAGTCTAGAGGAAAAATCTCACCTGCTTGGAGGCAGGGCTGTTTGTTTAGTATAACACAGTCTTCATGTCATTCTATCTCTCCTTGTGTATTACCTTACTAGAACTGCCTTAAAAATACTACAGACTGAATGACTTATACAACAGAAATTTCTCACAATTCTGGAAACAAAATGTCTAAGATCACGGTGTTAGCTTTGTTTTTTGTTTTTCCTCTTTTCTTACCTTATGGACGGCTGTCTTCTCCCTGGGCCCTCATGTGACCTTCTTTCTGCATGTGTCTGTGTCCTAATCTCCTCTTCTCAAAACGCTCTTAGTTATTTCATTTTACTTACATTAGCTCTTAAAAACCCCATGTCTAAATAGTAGCACCATATTCTGAACTACTGGGGTTTGAATTTCAACAGGTGACTTTTGGGAGGACCGAATGCGGCCCATACCAATGTATAAGAGGCTGATGAATGTGATTACCAGTTTTCTTAGATAGTCTATGACTTAAGTGTGTAGGGGCTTTCTTTGTTTTAGCCCAGAGTTCTCGAATGAGGCATTGACTCCCCTGTAACCTGCATCATATGAGCTGACTAGACACGAAAATCCTCACCCCCCATCTCAGACCTAATCATATAGTTAGAAACTCTGGGGTCGGCCCAGCAGTCACTCTGGCTGGGTTTGAGCCCAGCCCCTTAGCACTGGGGAAAGGACAGCTCCAGTCCAGCGTTGGTGCAGCCATAATTCTGGTCATGCTGGCTTCAAGTGCTGCCCTAAAGGATGACTCTCCTGAGATAGCAGGTTCTGACTGATGGCTGGGTCTGTCAGACAGCAGCGTTTAAATCAATGCTCATCTGTCTTGTGGCATCACTCAGCATTCAAATGTCATCTACTCATTTGAGGACTTATAAAGGAGGCAATTTTCTGTAGAAAGTTTCTTAGTTGAGGAATGAGATTTTTGACTAATCTGGGCCTCGGTTTCATTATCTCCTAATGAGGAATCTGGATTTCTTTTCTAGCTCCTACTAGAAAAGACAGTCTATACATCCATATGAATGATTCAGAGCTGCTTGTACCCCAACTGTGCTCAATGTTAGGATTTCCTGGGATTCCATGAGTGGTCAGACTAAACACTCAACACTGCATCATCAGGCAGAATACCCCAAATTAGAAGTTTCTAGAGTCTCCAGCTGGAACCCTATAATGAGTTTGGTCAAAGAGAAACTAACATGCAAAAAACCATCAGAAGCTTATGAGCATGTGCCCCGTGTGAGTTCACGGGTGAGCATCTGCTGATTCTCCCCAAAGAGGAGGTTAGAACGTTGCTCTCCATAACTTCTTACCCTAAAGAAAGGAAAGAGGTTTGGGGGCTTCTGGGTGGGAGAGGCAAGTTATAGGAAGCACCGAGAAAAAGTGTAGTAAACAAGGGTTATTAGTGAGATTAGCTGGGCAGATTTTTTATTATTTATTTTTTTATTTATAGTTTTTAAAAAGTTTACATATATTTGTCATCAATTGTAATCCCCATGTATTCCCCATCACTGTAACACCAGTGCACCATCACCTCAGTCCCCCATGCTAGCTGGGCAGATTTAAGTCGATGCCTTCTGCACTGATGAATTGAATCCTCTCTTTCCTGTTATGGAGAGGAAGATATCTTTATAAAAAAGGAAATTTCCTTAAGAAATGTAGATTTTCCTTTCTAAAAGAAAAACTATACCCTGTTTATTTTTTTACTTTTATTTTTTTAAAGATTATTTATGCATACAAGAGCTGGGGTATAGGCCAGAGTCTAGGGAGGTGAGAGGAGTCACCAGAGACAGAGCGGGGAGCAGAACAGGCAGATCTACTGAAGTATAATGCTGAGGGGAGCAGCGGGCAAGGCAGGAGAGGTCTGCTGCGCCATGTGGGTTCCCTCCCTGGCTGGGGATCCAACTTGCTCTGCTGTGCCACAGATGAATCACAGTGCAGCACTCAACCCGCTGTGCCACCCTGGAGGCCCTATACCCTGTTTTTAGAACCTTTTATGAATTTGCTGGTTCTCAATGACCTTTTGCTCAAAATCATCCAAATGTCAATCTTCCTTGTGTTCGCTGGAACAGCTCAAACATTTTATGACTGTGGCTGAATTATCAGCATATTTTTTCCTAAGATCCCAGATTTCACATACCCAGAAGGCAGCCATACCTTTGGAGGGCCTGGGTAGAGCTCCCTGTTGAATTTCACCTGTACCCTCATTAGTGCTCCTGGTTACAGGAAACAGCTCCATTTCTTTCTCAGACATAAGGGATATGATCTCTTCATCCCAACCTCAACAAGTGGGTTAGCAAATTTTTACTGTGCTCATTTTACTGTGTGGAAGTTTCAAAAAGTTAAACATTTGCCCCAGTTCCAGAGTGGCCAGAATGGGGACCATGCAGAGAGCCCATCTGGCTGAAGCCAAGGCACTCCCGGGACCCCAAATCTTTATTCAGGCCTGGGAATGAGAAAGAGAAAAAAATACACACAACTCTTGAAAAATGAGGCACAACTTGCAGTTTCTGTTCTGAGCCCTGGGCAGCTTTTCTTTCCTGATATAATCGAATTTATTTTTAAACACGTGGAGTTGATTAAAGTGTCAGGTTGGGATGGAGTGGGTGAGCAGGCAGAATAAGACCTGTTTGGTTCCTATATTAATTTCCTCCTCGTAGCTGTGGAAACTCCAACTGGCCATGTTTCTGGGGAAATTTAGAAGGTGACCGGTTAGTCTTATCGAGGGGAATTGTGGCCCAGCCTATGTGGAAGGAATCAAAGGAGGTTAAGGAATACTGTGGACAGAGCTGCACACGACGTGTGTTAACCCAGCCCTAGCACCGCGTGTGCCAGCTCAGAGGGCAGCAGTGCACTGGTGTCTTGTGCTGATGTACAGCCTATGCATTCCTATTAATTGTTTTAAAATGACCATAATTGGGCCTCCCTGGTGGTGCAGTGGGTTAAGCAATGTACTATGAAGCAAATCACAGCCACTGCAGCACGAGTTCGATCCCTGCGGCTGGTCAGGGAAGGGACCCACATTGGTGCTGCAGACCTCTCCTGCCCCGCCCGCTGTTGCTCTCAGCAGTGTGTTTCAGTCAGTCTGCCTGTTCTGCTCCCCACTCTGCCTCTGGTGAATCCTCTCACTTCCCTGGACTCTGGCCTGTATCCCAGCTCTTATATGCATAAATAAATAAATCTTTAAAAAAAAAATGACCATAACTACTATTCACCTGTGACAATGCCTCATTAGAATGTGTAATTGTGTTGTCAGTTATGATATTATTATGTGTCTTTTCAACAGAATATGGGACACTGATTCTGGCCCTTAGACTCTACACTAGCAAGTCTCCAGGCAGACTCTTAAGCCCCCAAGCAGCCTCTGTTTCTTCTCTTCTGTGAGTGAGGTTGTGCTTGAACTGTTTTTAGAAGATGCTTATCTTACATACTAAACACATACATGCATCACACACACATGCACACACACACGTACATACCCCTCTAACGTATCTATTGCCATTCTTTGGCAATTTGCAAGTGTTTTACCATGAACTCTCAAAAGGTTTCTGCCCAGGTCAAAATCCAATTTTTTTTTTAAACTCAATTTTTTCCCCTTTCTTTATATATATTTGACACATTTTAACATATTTTGCTCACTTACATTTTTATTTATTTATTTTTATTTATGTATTTTGACATCAATTGTGATGGACAGAGGCTGTTCCTTCTTTTTTCCAGAACACAGTTGTTCTCAAACTTGAAGCTCTTCCTTGTGATACCTGGTTCCAGGGCTTCTTTTTTTTTAAAGATTTATTTATTTATGCATATAAGAGCTGGGGTGCAGGCCACAGGTGCAGGGGGTAAGAGGATTCACCAGAGACAGAATGGGGAGTAAAACAGGTGGATCTGGGGCCTCCCTGGTGGCGCAGTGGGGTAAGCAATGCACTGTGGAGCAGACTGCAGCCACTGCAGCACGAGTCCGATTCCTGCTGCCGGCCAGGGAGGAGACCCACATGGTGCAGCAGACCTCTCCTGACTCTCCCGCTGCTCCCCTCTGCAGTGTGTTTCAGTAGATCTGCCTGTTCTGTTCCCCGCTTTGTCTCTGGTGGATCCTCTAATCTCCCGTGATTCTGGCCTGTACCCCAGTGCTTATGCGCATAAATAAATGAATCTTTAAAAAAAAAAAAAGAACAGGCAGATCTACTGAAACACATTGCTGAGGGGAACAGCGGGTGAGACAGGAGATGTCTGCCGGGCTGTGTGGGTCAGCTCCCTGGTCGGGGATCGAACTCGTGCTGCAGCAGCTGCAGATGCTTCATAGTGCTGAGATTTCACCCCTTGTGCCCTCTGGGAGGCCCTTGGTTCCAGGTTTTATTCAGAGATTATATAGCTTTTTTTCCCTTGACATAGTAGAATTTATTTTTAAACACATTGAGTTGATTAAAGCGTCAGGTTGGGATGGAGTGGGTGAGCAGGAAGAATACATGACTGCCCCCGAGGGCATTTGGAAATATGGTATCAGTTTTTTATTGTTTATTTTTTGGTTGACACCATACCTGGGGGCACCAGGGGCATTTCCTGACATAGGGTGGAGCGACTCACAGGGCAGCATCTGGCTGCATCCTACAGGCAGTGGGACTTCCCAGAGGCAGAAAGACCCTCATCAAGAAACACTGCCCTGGGCCTTCCTGGTGGCGCAGTGGGCTAAGCAGTGCACTATGAAGCAAACCGCAGCAACTGCAGCATGAGTTCGATCCCTGCCGCCGGCCAGGGAGGGAACTCACATGGCGCAGCAGACCTCTCCTGCCTCGCCTGCTGCTTGGCTCAGCAGTGTGTTTCGGTCAGTCTGCCTGTTCTGTTCCCCACTCTTGTCTGGTGAATCCTCTCTCACCTCCCTAGACTCTGGCCTGTACCCCAGCTCTTGTATGTATAAATAAATAAATTAAAAAAAAAAAAAAAGAAAGAAACACTGCCCTGAGCCTCTCTGCCTGGAATTTGGGACTCCAGAACCCTCAGTCCCCTTGAAGCGTCAGGCCTCCTACACAAACGTGCTCGTAGCTTTGTGGCCTACTTGGGCAAGGGGAGGCTCCTGCTTCTTGCACAAGGTGTTCCTGCCTTTGGCTAGGTGAGCCTGGGGCTGTGGGTCTCAGTTTGTGTCCCAGGCTGTGAAATCCCACAGTGCCGCCTTCAAAAGCCCAACTCAACCCTGGGTGCTGTGATTTTGGAACTGGGGTACTCTGACTTTTTAAATACGGAAGTGGTGAAGTAAATAAAAGCAGGGTCTCCCTGGTGGTGCAGTGGGTTAAGCAACGCACTATGAAGCAAACCGCAGCCACTGCAGCACGAGTTCGATCCCTGCTGCTGGCCAGGGAGGGGATCCACATGGTGTGGCAGATCTCTCCCGCTGCTCCCCTCAGCAGTGTACTTCCGTTGACCTGCCTGTTCTGCTCCCCGCTCTCTGTGATGAATCCTCTCACCCCCCACCTCTGGCCTGTACCCCAGTGCTTGTATGCATAAATAAATAAATCTTAAAAAAAAAAGTAAATAAAAGCAGGACCTTCCTCTGAGTGTCTGCTTCTGAGGGAGCCTTTCCTACATCTGGGAGCATTTGAGTGGAGGAGGCCATAGCCCATTGGCTCAGGTTGGACACCTGAGTAGAGGGCTCAGCCTGCCCCCTGTGACCTGTACAGGTGATGTGAACAAATGAACCAAGCAGATCACTTCCTGGGGGTTTGTTCCCAGTGGCCACGGCTCTAGCCCTGAAAGGTTGTAGAGATGCAGGCCAGGGCTGGCATTCTGGACTAGGGTAAAGGTGGCTAGGCAGAAGAAACTTGCTCAGAGAGAAGAGAGGAAAGGAAATCCAGGGAGAGGCAGAGACAGGCCAAGGCACTGAGAGTGTGGCTTTACTTTGCAGTTCTCAATCTGGGTTCCTGTGAGGTCTCGTTGTACCTCAGTGGAATGATGTGAATGACAAAGATTCACTATTGAATTCTTACCCTCTTCTTCGGAACCAACTTTGAAGAATCTCAGTCTGCCACCTCAAACAGGCTGATGTAGAGATGCTGCTACAAAAAGGGAATGGATTTTTATTTGATTTTGAGGTCCCACTTCTGAAAAATGTTGCCAGTGTGCCTGAGGATATTTTGGGCCCCTTTTTTAATGGAAGAGGGCTGTCGGATAGGATGAATCGGGGAAAGGTTATTTTTGGTGCTTCCTAAGTTGCTAGCTTTTATGTTTGCCTGGGGTTACCTCTCAGCTTCCATGGCTCCCACAATTTAATACTTCCAGTTGCCTCCCTGAAGCAACATCTCCTGTCATCAGTGTTTTCTTTTCTTTAAAACAGAAAAACAAAACACCAGTGTTACTCTCAAGGCTGAGAGAGCTGTTTCTAAGAAGGATCCTTGTCCCTAGTCTCCTTGGTGTTATCACAATATAAATGCAGAACAGACACCCACTTGGAGAAGAAAGGAAAATATGCCTGTTATGTGTTTAAACACAGATGCACTTCAGATGTTATTGTTGTTATTATTATTCCACATCGACAGTCTTGCCAGCCATTATGGTAGGCAGTTAAAACACCTGGTTTACATTATGACGACTCGTACGTACCGCAGGCTCACTGGCATCGGACAGGGTTGTGTTCCTGCCCAGGAAAGCAGTGTCTGGGCTGGGCTGGGCTCTTGTGTTTCCCTTCGCGTTCCTGTTGCATTTCCTTGAAGCTGGCTGCTTCTTTGCAGCTGCTGTTGCTGCTGCCTCGTTGGTGTGGTCTTGGCCAAAGGGATGCATAAAGCCAGATGTTTAAATCTTCTGAGCTATCTGATGTCTGTAGTCTTCTCTTGGCCTTTTCTTGCCTCCTTTGTGCCATTTTATTTAATCTCTTAAAGTAATTAGTAATTTAGACAGGGAAGGATATGCGTGTGTGCAGGTGGGGGGTTTCCAGCTCTGATCTCTTGCTGTTTTCCTTTCTTTGATGTTCCTGTCTATGTGCAAAACAAGAGTGCAAACTCCTGGATCCCGACTTGACTTTATGGGACAAATGGTCCATTTTCATGAATGATCACTCCCTTTGCTGCTGGTTCTGGGCAATGGGGTGATTTTTGAGTCAATCAGGTTAGTGCCAGAAAGCTGCAGGGGGTTATTTGCTCTGAATAAGATAAAAAAGTTTTATGAGAACAAGCGTGCTTGAGAGAATAAAGGTCTTGGACTGGGTGGGAGTCAGTGTAGGGGAAATAGATTGAGCAGGCTCTTTATGCCCACTTGCCTCTGTGGCTGTCACCTGTGGCCTTAATCCTGTTGCTGCGAAGGAAGGAAGGAAGGCTCTTGGGAGCGTGGGTGTCCTGATAGAGGACACCTGGAGCCTGGGTGTGGCATGCATCAGTGGCCCACCTGAGCCCAGAGGGCTATAAGGATGGCCTCACTCAGACAGAGGATAGCTACTGGAGGATGGCTATGAGAGGACCCCAGAGAGAGCAGGAGAAAGAGTAAAGACCCACCATGGTGGGCGGGGTGAGCTGGGAGGATCTGTTGCCTGTCTGCCTCTCAGTGCCCCTCCCCCTCCCCCCAGCCTCCTTGCAGCCTCCCCTCCTGGCACGCCTGTGTACCGGGTTCCCTGAGAGAGCACTAAAGCCTGAAAAATCCACTGTGGGCTCTGGCATTCTCCTTATCCATCTGCCTGAATCGGTAGTGAAAGCGCCCCGTGCCTGCACGCACTAGAGCCAACTACAGTCTTATCAGCCTCAGGTCAAGGTCACTGGTCAGGAGGTCTGAGTGTGGCATTCAGTGACAAACCCTGAGCCCCCGAGTCTTCCAGGTGCCAGACCTGCAGTTCAGGTGAAGACACATTGAGGATGAGAAGGTCTTTCCATCTCTGCCTGGACTGTGCCTGGTGAGTGCCACTTTCAGAGTTCAGAAAGTTGGCTTCATTATGAGTGGGTGAGTTCAGAAAGTTTGGTGGATTTGTTCAGATAGTTTGCGTCATTATGTCACTAGGGACAAACGTCTTCTGAGGGGCTGATGCATCTAATGTAACTCTTTTTTAAAAAAATTTATGCATACAAGAGCTGGGGGTACAGGCCAGAGTCGCAGGAGGTGAGAGGATTCACCAGAGACAAAGTGGGGAGCAGAACAGGCAGATGGACTGAAACACCCTGCTGAGGGCAGCAGTGGGCGAGGCAGGAGAGGTCTGCTGCGCCATGTGGATCCCCTCCCTGGCCGGCTGGGGATCGAACTTGCGCCGCTGTGCCCTGGCTGCTTCACAGTGCGGCGCACAAACCGCTGCACCACCAGGGAGGCCCCTAATGTAACTCTTAACAGGTCTCTTAGAGTGGGGATGTGGCTTTATATTGAGACTATATTTCTGACGATGACCCAGGTTTTTCTGCCTCTGCCTCTCTCCTCCTAGCAAGACACAGAGCCAGCATCCCCACTACTTTGGTTCAGATGACCCACATGCAGTCTCTGTGCCAAGTAGTTACAGAATTTAGAACCTCTTCAAGTTTCTTTTTAAAAGAGTAGCAGACATTTTATTGAGATAGAGAAGGAGACTTAAGCCATATACTCAACAAAAAATGCCAAGAAATTCCCACCAGACAATTTTGTTCACACCGAAGTCCCTTTGATCTGCCCAGTACCCAGTCTTTTTGGCTGATCCTGCAATCCCTCCCCTCACTTTCCTACAACTTTCCAGCTCTTTATATTTTCATCATGCAGAACTATTCAATGTTAACCAAACTCACAGTGACGTTGATAGACCCAAACCCATTGAAATGCTCACAAAATAAAGCACTGGTCAGGCAGCATTATTATTTGTAGCTTGGGATGGCATTCATTAACCCATGTGGTTAATCAATGGATTTCTTTCTGGTAAATATAGGACTGTCCCCAAGAGGAAGTCTTACTCCAGCTGCTGAAGGAGGAACATTTCCTCTATCTCATTATACTAGAAACTGGGAAAAAGAACTAGTTATTAGAATATTGCTCAGTGTTCAGGGAATCAGAGTGAAAATGGCTGGCTTTGAGGGTGATTTCAATCTAAGTGACGGGCAGGCTGGCACTTTCTCTGCTATTCTAGAATGTGTCATTCTAATGGTGGTGTGACTATGGCCAAATTCATGGATGGGCAAACCCTAACCATCTCTTCCCAGCTCTCCTTCTGGGTTCCTTTCAGCATGATCTATCATTACAATACTACGTTACTTCAGTACTTTAAGGCGCACTCTTCCAAATCTGTTGTTTCATTGTGTATGGTAGTTGATTCTTTTTGGTGGGAAGGAGAGAGGCTCCTTCAGCTCAGGAGTTAGGGTTTACCACGTAGCTCTTGCAGAACATACTCCTTTAGAATACATTTCTGGAGACCACCTGTCTGCTCGGAGACAGAACCCAGAGAAACCTGTATACTTTCGATCCTCTCTTTATGGAGGAAGTAGAAATTCAGAAGAATAAGACCACACATAGTTGGCACTGGAGCTGGGACTAAATTTAAGGTCTTCTTATGTCTAGTTGCTGTGTTCCTACTGTCTGGCAACAGCATAATTTGCATTTCTCCTTTTTGTCCATTGTCTCTATAATTAAACCATAACCCTTGAATATAGGTGCAGTATCGTTTCTACATTAGGGTCTCAGTGCACCCCCAGTAAATGTTATGTATTTCAAAAGACATTTTTAGTGCACTCGTGATATTAAGTGGTGTAGTTTACACATATAAGAAGATAGGCATAGATATATATATGTTTATAAATGTAATTTTTAAAAAGATTTATTTATGCATACAAGTGCTGGGGTACAGGCCAGAGTCGCAGGAGGTGAGAGGACACACCAGAGACATAATGGGGAACAGAACAGGCAGATCTACTGAAGTATAATGCTGAGGGGAGCAGCAGATGAGGCAGGAGAGATCTGCTGTGCCATGTGGGTCCCCTGCCTGGCTGGGGATCGAACTCGTGCTGCTATGCTACAGATGCTTCACAGGGCAGTGCTCAACCTGCTGCATCGCCAGGGGGACTTCCATAAATGTAATGTTATATATAAAGGTCTACCTACCTACCTACCTACCTATCAACCTATCTAATCTTAGTACTGGGATGTAAAACATGAAAAAGGCATACTGTCTTTTCTTAAATTTTCTTAAGATGCTCACTACCCATGAGAACAGCTGTAATAGAAGTACAGAGAAAGTAAATACAAGGGAAGGAATGATCAATTTCTTCCAGCGTTATGGAGAAGATAGTTTTGGAGCTGGGCCTCCCAGAAGAATTTCACTGGAGTAGTAGGAAAGGAACAGGCTTGTTAGCAGCAGCTTGTGCAAACACTTTCAGACAAGAGAGCAAGAGGACATTGAGAAACGAATGGCCCATAGGCCATCATGGCCCATATGTGTGAACCACAGATGGGGGTTTAATATTGGAAATGAAGGTACTGTGGAGGACTTTGCACACACATAGAGCAGAGCAATACTGCATTCCTCTACCATCTGTCTGAGATAGAACCTGGTCACGAGCAGTCACTCTATACACAGGCATGTTGTGGAATAAATCTACAAGATGTATGCTGTGGGTCTGCTGACTGAGGAAATGATGGTATATGGGGTATTAACGAAGTGCATGGATTTCGTACCCAGAGTGGCTAAGTTTAAATCCTAGCTTTGCCATTTACAAGCTCTGCAACCTAGAAAAGTTTTTTTTTAACTTCTCTGGATATAGGTTTAAAAAAAAAAATCTGTGGAGTATAGAGGAGATATTACCTACTTAATAGTTTGTTATGCTGATCAAATTCAGTAAGTTAGTATATGCAAAGCATTGACAATGTAAGTAGTGCCTGTTTCACTGTAAGCACTGTTTTTAATTTTTTTAAAAGAAATTTTATTTATGCATACAAGAACTGGGGCACAGGCCAGAAGTGTGGGGGTGAGAGGATTCACCAGAGACAGAGTGGGGAACAGAACAGGTGGATCTACTGAAATACACTGCTGAGGGGAACAGCGGGCAAGGCAGGAGAGGCCTGCTGTGACCCCTGGCCTGGGATCGAACTATTGTTGCAGTGGCTGCAGATAGTTTCATAGTGTGGTGCTCAACCCCTTGAGACACCTGGGAGGCCCTGTTTGTCTCAACTTTTTTATAGCGTTATAATAATGATTCCTGATCTTATAGACTATTAAAAAGTGGAAATGTTTGTCTTTCCAAAAATGTCTCCTACTCCATGCCCTACTGTTAAATTCCTCTATTAGACTTTTTAAAAAATTCAAAGGCCTTTACTAAAGTACACTTGTAATTAGGAAGCCAATTGTAGGTTATCAGTCATGAACTCCTTAGTAAGAATTAATTTATCTAAGAGAACCCAAAGGAAATGAGTTATATGAACCAAATGAAGAGAATTAATAATAGCACAGCTAAATAACTCAATTATCTGAATGGGGAGGGATTTAATGGAAAAAACAACTGCCCAAATTGTGGCAGTGTTTTACAAACTTTCTATTCTAGAAAGGCACTCAAAGGGTTCCATAAGTGTTCTGTAACATTTCATTTAAAAATAATCTAAGCTATTAAAAGTATGTGCTGAAAAACAACACACACACAATATCAAATAGTAAAAAAAGAGACTGCCATCATGTTATCATTTGCTACTAAATTAAGCATTTTTGTGCAGACCTTATAATAGAGCTTCTTTACACCCTCTGTTTAGTTGAAGAATATCTTGAGATTCCAAGGCAAACTGGGAAGTACTTGTACACAGTGCCTGTTTTCAATAAATTTTTGTTAACATTTTCTTGATATTCTGCAACACAAAAATAAAAATAGACTGGATGATAAGATTGAAGAATTCCACTGTTTTCTATAACTCCCAATTTAAAACATCTACATTCACAAACACCATTTTTAAATTGACTTTACATTAAGTAAATCGCATTAATAATACAATTGTGCATTAGTAAAATTCCAGTTTAATCACTTTCATGTGTTAACATTTCTTATGGGATGATTTTACATGGAAAAAAGAGATCCATTGTTGCAGCATGAAAAAGCCCATCGATTGGGAAAGTCAGTTTGAAGCTGGAGACAGGACAAACGAGACAGGAAGCTATGGGCAAAGAAGCCTGATGGGTTGGCTGTAGGCACAATTCTAGAAATCATGATGTGTAGCATGTTGTAATCTTGTTGAGGCATAAAGTTTTAAAGTAATTCTGTATGAATTACTTTATGTAATTCATGTATGGCGCAATGGTTATGCAACGCACCATGAAGCATTCCGCAGTCACTGCAGCACGAGTTCAATCCCTGCCACCGGCCAGAGGGGTGACCCACATGGCACAGCAGACCTCTCCTGCCTCACCCACTGCTCCCCTCAGCAGTGTATTTCAGTCCATCTGCCTGTTCTGCTCTCCACTCTGTCTGATGAATCCTCTTACCCCTGCCTCTGGCCTGTACCCCAGTGCTTGTATGCATAAATAAATAAATCTTTAAAAAATATGTTAATAAAAAATGATAAAATATTATGAGATAAAAATTGAGAGATGAACGTGATTTATAGTGTTACCAGGTCGGGGTTTAAGGGGATTGTGGCCATCAAGAAGCACCCTAATGGATTACCCAGCTTTCATCAGCCTCTCCTTGCAGCTTTGCTCTCTGTGGTCTTCTCTTTGCTTCTCTGTGGTCTCCACCATTTTATTTTGTGATAGAAACTCAATTTCTTTGTGGAAAATGGAGCAGTGCGAAGAAAGACTGATTCTAGGGCTGGTGCAGAAAGTAAAGAAGGTGGACCAGGAGCATCCTGTAGCGCCAGAAAGTAAGAAGGTGCTTGAAAAACCAAACCAAAGGAAACACCAAGACCCCTTGCAATGGTGGGTGCACATCAGGGACTTAGGCGTCATCTGAAAGCACCCCCTATGGTCAGAGTTGTAACAATGTGAGTCACAAATAAATAAGTAGTATTGGATTATAACCCAAGGTATAAAATAAAATTCCCTGGCTCCATACTGATAAAAATGAATGACTGAATAAATCAGTTAATGGGGGAAAAGGGGACTCATTTGTGCAGAAAATTTCAAATAATTCATGTAAATACTTCACCCTCAGGGAAGATCTTAAGTCACTGCTCCTTAAATGGGAGTTGAACATAGTGACTTCCAAAGAGTACAATATGGAACAGTGTTCAAAAGAGCTACATTATAAGGCCTCCCTAGTGGTGCAGCGGGTTGAACGCCGCAGTCTGAAGCATCTGCAGCACAGCAGCATGAGTTCGATTCCTGGCCAGGGAGGGGACCCACACAGCACAGCAGACCTCTCCTGCCTCGCCAGCTGCTCCCCTCAGCAGTGTACTTCAGTCTACCTACCTGTTCTGTTCCCCATTCTGTCTCTGGTGAATCCCTCACACTTCTGGCCTGTACCCCAGCTCTTGTACACATAAATAAACCCTTTTTTTTGAGCTACTTTATAGCGAAGAACCCCTACTGAACCATCAAGGTCAACACCAACAGTGACAGGTCATGATGCTCTGTGTATCATGATGTGATGATGACATGGTACTTCTTTGTGACGTTTTCAAAATTCAATCCTGAGAAACTCGGAAGACACATTTCGATGACTGGGTATTTCTTTTTTTAAAAATTATTTATTTATGCATACAAGAGCTGGGGTTCAGACCAGAGGTGTTGGCGGTGAGAGGATCCATCAGAGACAGATTGGCGAGCAGAACAGGCAGATGGACTGAAACACACTGCCGAGGGCAGCAGCGGGTGAGGCAGGAGAGGTCTGCTGTGCCATGTGGGTCCCCTCCCTAGCCGGAGATTGAACTCATGCTGCAGTGGCTGCGGTTTGCTTCAGTGAGTTGCTTAACCCACTGCGCCACCAGGGAGGACCAATGAATGGGTATATCTAAGCCACCAGAGCAGTAATATTCAAAACTATCAAGGCCCTCAAAAACAAGGTAAATCTGAGAAGCTGTCACAGCCAAGAGAAGCCTAAAAAGATATGATGAGTAAGTGTGATGTGGTTTTTGGGAAGGGATCTTGGAGCAAATAAAGGACCATGTTGAAAACTAAGGAAATCTGAATAAATGGATTTATTTCTGTATACTTACTTAGTTAATACTGTGTCAGTATTGGTGGAAAATTCTAACAAATGTCCCATACGTAAGTGAGCAGGCAGGTATCTAAAAATCATCACCAAGTGAGAAACTTTCTCACTGCTTCCAGGTCTTGCTCCTCCCTGCCACTTGCAAATCAAAGGGCCTTTGGTGGCAAAAGAAAAAAAAAAATCCAAATTTCTAAAAACAGGTAGAGGGGGAGAGAGAAGTTCTGGTTTTGCAAAAGGTGGAGTTGTAACTATGGGAGCTGGCAGGGTGGGGCAGAGGCCTGCTGAGGTGGGCAGGCCTCCCGCTTCTGAATCCACTGCCCATCTGCCAGTGGGCTTGTCGCCTTCCAGAGCAGTGACCATGAAAGAAAAAAACCAAACCCATATGCCATGCTCCCGTTGAAAGGTTACCCCCAAAATGGCTGCTCAGCTCCAGCCCCTTCCCAGCAGCCCCCTGGCTGAGGACATCCTAGGCAGATTTCTGTCCCTTCCGGGTCATACCAGTTCTAGGAGTTCCTTCCTGCCTGCCCCACAGTGCACCTCCCCTGGAGGCCATGCGGGCATCATGGAGGGACCTCCGGGGTGCAGGTATGTTCCCATGCTAATGAAAGATGTTAATAGTTGGGGAAACTCTGCGTGTTTGGGGGGTGGTGTGGGATGAAGGGGAGGAATACAGAAAAGTATCATTTGTTCAGTTTTTCTGTAAATCTATAAAATTGTTCTTAAAGATAAAATTCATTAATTAAAAAATTTAAAATACCCCCAGCTAGTGCTGCTGATGGAGGGACGAGGTCTCAGGAATATGATTCTTTTTTTTTTTTTAAAGATTTATTTATGCCACACTTGCAAATCAAAGGGCCTTTGGTGGCACACAAGGGCCTTTAGTTATGCACACAAGAGCTGGGGTACAAGCCAGAGTCTGAGAGGGATCACCAGACAGAGTGGGGAGCAGAACAGGCAGATAGACCGAAACACACTGCCGCCGAGAGGAGCAGCAGGCGAGGCAGGAGAGGTCTGCCTCACCATGTGGGTCCCCTCCCTGGCCGGTGGCAAGGATGGAACTCGTGCTGCAGTGGCTGCGGTTTGCTTCATAGTGTGTTGCTTAACCCACTGCGCCACCAGGGAGGCCCCAGGAATATGATTCTTTAAGCAGTAGGAGTTTAGTGGGTGATGTTGTCTTGGGATTTATGAAGACCTGGGAGTATATATATTTATGAAGACCCTTTTTGAATATAAAGGGTTTATAGTTTTCAGTAAAAATTCAGTGACCGGCGTTAGTAAGTTAATACTTAACTACCACTTTAACTTTCATCACAGATACTGTTCTTTTCTGCCCCTATCCTCTCTCTGGTTTGTCATATCAGAGAGGGAAAATCTTTTCCTTTACCCTTTCAGGGTCAACATTCTGAAGACTGCAAATTAAATGGGCAATCACCAGATTAGCAAAAGAAAAGATAGAGTTTGATTCTTATATATAAGCGGCTTCACAGAAAAATGTGCCTCAAAATGGCAGTTACAATTTGGGGCTCCCCCACCATCTTAATAAAAGAAAAGGAGGGGGAGAAAGGCACTTATGGGAAAAGAAATGACTTTTAGGAAAGATAAGTGGTTCCTTAAGAGAATAGATGGGAGAAATGATAGTTTTGTGAGGAGTCCTGTTTAGGTGATTTCTTATCCCAGTGCCAGGCTTCTTGTCTCTGGTGATAGAAGTCAATTTTCACTAGTTTCGAAACTCCCAGGGAGGGAATTTATGACAGTGGAATTCTTTGGGGAGGCTCTGCTTTTAGGAAGATAAGGGGAGTTTGGGAAAACAACAACAAAAAAAATAAAACAAAAGCTTCCAACTTCTATTGCTATATTCTGGATCTCTCTGGTGGAATTCAGGCTTCCCAGAGCTGAGGACAGTCTGTTAGGGAAACACCATTCAGAGCTTGGCAAGGTCTCCAGAGGGTATGGCAAGGCTGAAGTAGACTGAGAATTGGAAATTCAGTTTAAGACATGTCTAAGCTTAGGTACGTGTCTTGGGTGGAAACAGCAAAGTGGGGATCATCAGGAAGGGGTTAACGTTTTTAGGTTTCTTCTTTCCATGGAAGAGTCAATAGTATTTTTCCAGAAAGTTCCAGACTAGTCTATTGGAATAGGGCAGTCAAGCAAAGTCATATTTGTTGGAAGCTGGTGGTGGTGGGGGGAAGTGTGGGTAATTTTGTCCTCATTGTCCAAAGCTGTGTGTAGGCTTAGATGGTTTTCAGTTTCAGATTTTACTGCAAGTTTTAAAAACATAAATAGTAAAGAAGCATGGGGTTCATGCTCTCCACACTTTTGCTGCTTTCTGGTTTTCTTTTATCTTAGTGATCTTTCAGGCTGTCTTTCCAAATCCCAAACCCTTTTAATGGCAGGCTTGTTATAAGACTTTGAGACTAGAGAGCTTTGTGACCTGTGGTTTGGTATGCTGTCATTTACTTGGGGCAGAACAACAGGTAATGGGACACATTCTCAGGCCATTATCTCTACTGTCTTATCTTTATTTCTAAGCCAAACAAATAAACTGCTCCTAAGTGATAATGGCAACTTTTCCAAGGGAAAGAAAGTTCAATTTACCCAAATCTTACAGATCTTATAGATCAATCTGGACTTGGCTTGAGGGAGACCTGCCCCCTCACTGTGGGGTGGGGGTGGGGGAGGGGAGCAGAGCAGCTGGGTCCCCTGGGCAAGCACAGGATGATGCCACTTAAAAGTTTTTGCAACTCAGAAGCTGGAGGAGGCCTTATACATAAGGCAGTTTGAATTTAAAACTCTTCTGCTTGACTAAAGAGTTGGTAGAGAAGTGAGCTTTGAAGCTATGTCCCCTTGTAAGGAATGACTAAAGCAGCTCTTTCCTGCTTGCCTTCCAAGGCAGCTCCTGCACAATTTTTTTTAAAAAAAAGATGTATTTATGCAGACAAGAACTGGGGTGCAGGCCAGAGGTGGGAGGTGAGAGGATTCACTAGAGACAGAGCAGGGAGCAGAACAGGCAGATCCACTGAAATACACTGCTGAGGGGAGCAGTGGGTGAGACAGGAGAGGTCTGCTGTGCCATGTGGGTCAGCTCCCTGGCCGGGGATTGAATTTGTGCTGCAGTGGCTGTGGACGCTTCGTAGTGTAGTGCTTAACATCTTGTGCCACCAGGGAGGCCCCCTGAACAATATCTTTTATTTAATTTTTTAACATTCATCAGATAGTATGGTACAGTATATATATGAGACACACGTGACTGCTCCCTTGTCACTCTACTGTGTGTTTAAGTCAGATTGTTACAGGGGCAACCCTAATACAAAATGGGGTTTATTTTGACTGGGTCCTTACCTGTGCGCTCAGAAGATTTTTATAATAAGCCTTAACTTTAGGCACACGTGACAAAATTTATTAAAGGGTTTTATTTTACAAAAGAAGGGGCATAAAGTAGAAGTAACACAAAAAGAAGAGAGGGACGCAAATTTGTAAATATTCTACCAGATCTTCCGAGTTGGAACACAATGGCGTGTTGAGAGCTGGCTCTGTATCAAGAGAGAAGGCTCCCAAGGAAGAGAGAGCCCAAGGCTCACCTCTCTGGTTTTATAGCCAGCTTGGCTACTTAACTCCACCCTCAGGTCCCAGTGATCCACTTTTCGATAATCATCTTATCGGATTTGTGGTTCTGGAACACTGGTGGTCTGGAGTGGGGGTTGGAGTCCACAAACCCATCTGTGTAATTTATTCAGGACTACCCTTCCCCCTAACAAGATTGGGTGTCATTTCCCTTTCTCCCCTCCCCACTCTGCTGAGAGGGACCAGGATAGGCTGCCAGAGTTTTCCAGAAAGTTTGGGGCACACCTTTTTAATCAAACCACCAAACTCCATGCCTTTCCTAAATTGCCTCAGAACCTCTTCCTCCTCCCCAGCCCTTGGCAACCTTCAACCTTTCTCCCACCCTGTTTATTTTTTACATGGGACACAATGTCTCCCTCCCAAGCAGGCTTTGCATGGCCCGTAGGAGCAGCTGACAAAGAGAATAAGAAATTTCTTAGCCTTTCAGCTCCACTCGGCCTCTGTTTTATGAGTGCCTGGTGCACCTGTTGTGATAAGCAGTGCTCCCTTCACTAGCAGTTTGAAAAGAGGGTGAGTTCAGCACCCCACCCCCTTTCTTTTAAGTGGATGTTAACAATTTTAAGAAGAAGTTGGGGGGAGAAATAGACAAGTTCTCTGGACACATTCTCTAGCCTGCCCTTTGCCGAGTTGACAAGAAGACCAGTGAGGGGACAGCACTGGCCTTACCACTTCCTTCACGGCCAAGGCCGGCAGAGCAGCACACAAGCTGGCTCCATTTGGAACTGGGGTTTTCCTGTCCTTGCTTTCTGTGGGCTGTTTTGGTTTATTTGTTCTGTGGTTCTCTAAGCTTCTTTGTTTGACTCTGGCTGGTAAAGAGCCTAGAGGCTTGGTGAAAAGAAGCTTCTCGTAGCAAAACAAATTTTGGCATAGGAGAATAAAGGACTTCCACTTTTCCTAGGTTGGGTGGGAGGGCCTGCATGTGGCCTCTTCCGTTTTTCTTTTCTTTTTTTAAAGTCTATTAAACTCATGCTGGCAAAATGTGTTGGCTTGAAAGGCTGGCTAGCGGAAGTGCTCTGTTTAGCCCCGGACAAGTGGCCCATGGGCTGCCCAGCCTTCCGAGCTTCTGAGATGATTGGAGGGAACCACCTCACAGGGGGGGAACATTCTGTCCTTTGAGGTCAAGTGGAGTAATTTTCCTTCTGTCCTTTCCATCCTTTCTTGCCTCTGTTCAGCAGAGGTTGTGGCGGTCTCTGGGAACTGAAGTTAGTGGGGTGTACAGGGCTGTGCCCACAGTGGCTTGGGGGTGCTGGGGAGAAGGCTGTGGCTGCTGGGTGGTGGTTGTTGACCTTTCTTGCACCAACTGCTATTGCCGGTGTCTAAGAGGAAATACTTCTGTAATGTTCTGTTCTGTGCTTGGGGGTTGCAAATTAAACTGACAGAAGACAGGTTAGCAAGCAGGAGAAAAATAGATTTCATTACATAGGTATGCATGGGAATTCCTAAAGAAATGGGACTCAAGGAGGGGGTTAGAATTTAAGGGTTACATATCATCTTAGTAGGGGATCGAGAGGGGTAGAGGCCTTCTGGGGGAACAAACAAGCTCTTAGAAGGAAGGGTGGGAAGAAAGGTCACTTATGGAAAAAGATAAATGGAACCTTAGGGGAAGAGATGGGAGAGGTGATAGTTTGTGATAATGTGTATCTGGGGGCAGTGTCTACTTTTGGAGAAGAAATAACTCCCTGGTAGGGGGTCTATGAGGCATTCTTTTGGGAGGTTTGGCTTTTAGGTAGATAAGAGACTTCAGGAACTCAAATACCTTCAGCTTAAAATAGCTTTCATGCCATAGTGGTTTATCTTCCATCCCTTCACCTGTATCTTTCCAAGGACCTGAGCTTAGGAAGATTTTGAGAACCCAGCCAGCCCCAAGCAGTCCTGGGCTTGAAGTAGGCCAGCTAAATAAAATCTGCATCTATTACTCTGGTTAATATCATTGAAATTCAAATGGGCCTAACCAATTTGAGCCTTAGCCCTATAGGGCTTCACTTGAGATCTTTGAGGAAGTGAGGGGGCTTTGAGAGGAGTGAAGGACATTTTGACAGGATACAGGGTAGCGTCTCCTTCCTGTGGGTGTGGAGTTGTGAGTTTCAGTTAGGTGTGGGGTCAGGTTGTGTGTCAATCCATTAGCGGTTTATCTGAGTCACCCCTGGCTTTGCTGTGAGCTTGGCAGTACACTTCCTCTAAGCTGGCCTTTCCTGGCCCAGTACGGAGTGGACAGACCTACCTGCACACTCAGGTAGGTGTCTTCTCTTCTAGCCTTGGGCACCAGGGAATTGTAAGGTTTTGAAGCTGAGATCGCTATGTTTTCAGGGCCTGGGCATTTGGTTATACCTGGGAGGCTGCGATTTGAATCTCAGTCCTCATCTGCTATGGGTTCTGCCCCTAGACATGCCCAGAAGGTAAACTTTTGTCTTCATTCTGCCAACATTCCCTTGTGGATTTGGTCTGCTCTACCTGCCTGCCAGTGCCAGCTCTGTGATAAGTCTGCTTTCAGGGAGTTTGAAAAATAGGACTTTAGTACCAGGTTCTCCTCTCCTGCCCCAACTAATATGAAACCAATTGCTACATGATCCTGTGCCTCCCTAGTGGCACAGCGGGTTGAGCGCCACACTGTGATGCACCCATGGCACTGCTTCGCCAGTTCGATCCCCGGCCAGGGAGGGGACCCACAGGGCGTAGCAGACCTCTCCTGTCTTGCCTGCTGCTCCCCTCAGCAGTGTATTTCAGTCCATCTGCTTGTTCTGCATCCTGCTCTGTCTCTGGTGAATCCTCTCACTCCCCGTACCTCTGGCCTGTACCTCAGCTCTTGTATGCCTAAATAAATGTTTAAAAAAATAGCAATTGCTACATGATGAAAGAATTTATCGTTTTAAGGGGTTGATGATCATCTTCAAGGGAGATTTTTTTGGAGCTGAAATTTGATGTACTACTTATTTTAAAGAATAAATATCATTTCTAAATAGTTCCTGCATTTCATAAGAAAACTAAACTTTACAGTGGTTTCTGTGGTTGATGTCACGCCTGCCTTCTCTGAGGTTTCCTTTTCCTCTTTCTGCCTGGTAGCTCTGGAAGTTCTCTTGTAAAGAGGAAGACTCTCACAGGTGGTATTCACACTTAGTGTTGAGTCAGCTCTTGAATTGCCATTGAGAAAGCATCATCTTTCAATTCTGTTTTATGCCATTACGCTTAAGTCAGTCTGGCCCTATGATGTCCTGAAAATTTTTTAACTACAATTCCTCCCCTCCCCTCCCCTCCCCTCCCCT
>JAGFMF010011860.1:3750294-3762009 GCA_019455555.1 Galemys pyrenaicus
CTTCTCTCTCCTCCCCTCACCTCCCCTCCCCTCCCCTCTCCTCCCCTCTTCTCCCTCTCCTCTTCTCCCCTCCCTCCCCCTTTTCCCTTCTCTCCCCCTTCCCCTCCCTGCTTCCTATCTTCTCATCATGGTTTTGGTTAAATAAAGAGGAGCAAGCCCCAGTCTGCCATTTTTCAGTATCTGGAATTTATAACAATTCGTAACATTAGATTCACTGTATTTATTTTCATGGTGCCTTTTTATGGCAAGTGATACTGGTTTCCTTTCACTGTTGGTGGCACCATTTTTATTTAAAATAATATTTAAAGAAAAAATGTGAATTGACTTTCGACACGTGGAAGCTGCAGGGAGAGGTGGAGACCGCACACGCTTTGAAGGTGTGACTGTAACAGGAGCAGTGCTTTAGCTGCTCTTCATCTCTAATTGCCATATCCTCTCCTCTCTTATCCCCTCATGTTCTTGAGGGAATGATTCTCACTGCTATCAGCTTGATTTCACATCAGTTTTTTCCCTACCACCAACTTCTGCTGCTGGGAGATTTCTTAAGAAGATAAATTATTACTGCATGAAAAAGTTCCTCTTCTTTTTGCTGTCAGTGCCTATTCTTCCTGCAATTTGCTTGGGACAGCGAGGCTGGGCGATAGAGGCAGGACCATGGTGGAGGAGGGGAGAGGCAGCATGACTTCTCCCTGTCCGAACATTTCATACACATCTATGTTGTGCTTATCCTCTTGTCTATCAAACCTGCCAGGCCTTACAGGTTTAGCCTGTTGTACTCATTTCTGCATCTTGGGCAGAGCCTGGGCTATTGTTAGCATCTGGTGGGGGGGGGTCCCTGACATTGAAGGCAAATCAATCTATGTGGCATTTCAGCAGTTGTCTGATGCACTTGGTCAATACTGGTTGTCCCTGGGAATTAGCAACAGGTGGGCATCGATCAGCTTGTCCCCCATAGCCTCATCACCAGCAGTAAAGCCAAGTCTCACCCCAACACTTCGTAGTGTGTTTCTGTAAGTTGGTCACTCTAAAGGGACATTCGCCCTGTTTGGGGTCAGGTGACCATCTCTGTTGAGTGGAATTATGCAGGCCCCAGCAAACTTGAAAACCCATCTTGCTGCTTCTAAAATATTAAGATCAGGGCTTGTTGTGCTCTTGTGCTTTATGTATCCAAGGTGGTAGTATTTGAGCAGTTTTTCTCACACTCAGTAACTATATACAGATGGCTTCACCAAGAGAAAGACAAAATTTGATCTTTTGTGCTCATCAGGAATCCACTGGTGTACATTTCCACTAGGGTTTTGGTATCATCCGCTAGCACCTTTGGTGGATTCTTGATTGGGGAAGACAGAATCATAGACAGCCAGGCTCAGTGAACACACACACACACACACACACACAGACTATCACACTAAAATACTGACCCAATTCAAAGTAAATTGACACACGGGCAATGGCGTATTTTTGGAACTGAAGAATGTTGTCGACTGAAGCAGTCATCTGAGTCTTCATGCTGCTCCATCTCCCTGAACCCCAAGAGAACAGAGTAGCCCCATCTCAGTGGGGTTTGGGATGATCAGACTGTGGCTGTGATGACTAGGACGGGCCCTGCCAGCCAGAGACATACTCTTTTCATTAGCTTCCTGGATTTTTTCCTTATCTGTAAAATAGGAATAGAAAGAGCACTTAAATTGTGGATTTTCTTCTTCCCTTGAGGGGAAAACATGTGTTAAATTACCTTGTAAACTGTAAGAAGTTGTACAAATGTCAGCTGCTTTTATTATTACCACAAAGGCCCAAATAGGAGCAAAGGATGCTGGGAACGGTTGCTTCCCTGAAATGGATTATTCAGCCACCTGTACTGCTGAAATCAAGTACCAAATTGAAGTCCCAAGCAAGGGCTGAGAAAGTCAGAAGAATTAGAACACTTTCTGGTTTTAATGAAGCCCCGTTTCTGCTCTGAGCTTCTCAGGCAGCCCCAAGGTCTAATAGCCAGTATTATGAAGCCTAGAAAAACATACCTTATGAACAGATTTGAACATAGGAATGGCTGCTTGGTCTGTCAAAATGCAAGGTCAAGTTTTGTACTCTGCTCTGCTCTGCACTTGGGACTGATCCTGTTGGCTTAGGCCACACCAAGATGCTACCTTTCTTTGTTTTCATTCATTTTTACCCACAATCCTTGGTCTAAGAAAACATGGATTTTCCTGCCGTTCCTGAACCAGGGCACTCCCCTCCCCTGCCATTCAGATTCACATAGAAAACAAAACAGGGAGTGGGGGAAAGAGAGGGGGAACATGTTATATTTCTTTTAGACTAATGCTTATTTTCTTGGCTGGTGAATCCTTTTTTTTTCTCACCTTTTGACATAATCCTGATGGTCCCATTAAAATACATTTAGCCTTCTCTCAGCCCCATCTGCCAGCACTGTGACATTTGGTGACTGGCAGCAGGTTTTAAGTTCTGAAAAGCAGAGAACAGGCTAAGTATTGGAACAGGATCATATGTCTCCTGTTTTTATTTTCAAAAATATCCTTCCATTTTATTACAGAGTGGTGGGTTGCAACTGCGGAGGAGAGAGGCTGAGATGGTGGCGTGACGTTTCTGAGGTTCGTGTGATACCAGGCTGGGTTTACCAAAGAGTTGAGGAATCTCTTTTATTAGGAAACTTCTAGAGCAAAATATTCCGATTGTTATTTTTGGAAATTCCGATTTCGTCTTGTTTAGATGACTTTTAACATTCCTTCCATTTCTTTGAGTGGGTGATCTCTGTGGCTGTACCTTGAGTTCAAGTTCATAAATAAATGTGAGTGTGCCTCAGCCTTCTCCAGACTCCAGCAGAAAGAGCTGAAGCCGGTGCATAGTAGGGGCAAACAGCTCACGCACGGTGAAAGCTAGCTGTGTTTACTCAGCCTCTTCGACTCCAGTTCTCTGGCTGACGTGGGCAGCGGCAGCTGGGGTACGTAAGTGATACTGCGCTATAGAACCTCTTAAATTCTCTTCCCTGTCACCAGAGTGACATACAATCTCTTCCAGGAAACAACGTGAGCCCACCGCAGCTGGCTGGAGGGGGGTGGGGGGACTTTCTGGAGGGCTGCGCTGCGGTGGAGCTGCCTGGCCTCGCAGCCTGCGGTGAGCTTTGCACGCTGCTGGGGGAAGCGAGCGGGAAGACATGGGTTGGCTCGTGTTCCTTGTGGGGAAACTTCAAGGGTTTGGGTTTCGAGTCCAATTTCTAACTCAGGATTTTGGGGATTCTCAGAAAAAGTCCATCAAGTCAGGCGCCGTACTGAGCACGGGAGAAAGCTTTTTGAGAGGTGACTGTTTCTGGGGGTGGCTTTGAATCAGAAGTAGTTTGTGGGAATCAGAAGCTGAAGCTCTGACCTACTTTGAAGCAGGGGTGTGGGGGTGGGGGGAGTGTGGGGGGGCTGCCACATGCCCTTTCATAACTTGTAGCGTCGAATGGTCCATGTCATAGATCACCACACAGCTAAGGCCTTGCGTTTCCATAACGCTTAGTGCCAGGCTCCTCGACCTAGCCAGTGTTTCTGACATTTGGGCAGGAGGAGTCTTTGTTGTGGGGGGCTGTCCTGTGCATTGTAGGTGTTTAGTGATCTCTGCCCACTAGATGCCAACAGCACTCTCCCACCCCATTGTGACAACCCAGAACGTCTCCAGATGCTGTCAGATATCTCCTGGTGGGGCCAAATTACCCCCAGTTGAGAAGCACTGCGTTTTGCAGAGAACAATAAACACTACTCCCTCCCCCCAACCTCTCCTCCAAATTTATATGTACTGTTTGGGAAGAGAGCAGGTGGGAAGTCAGATAATCTGTTTTCAATATTTGAATACCAGGCTCCTTTATTAGATTGAAGATCATGAATTTGTCATTCCTTTTGGATGTCAGCATGATGGAATGATGACAATTTCATCTGGATCAACCTAATACTGGCCCCCGAAATCAGATTGAAGACAGCTCAGTCACAAGGGGCCTCAGGACAGGGCCATGACCTGTTTTGTTTATTAAACACCCTGCAAAACGTTTTCCGTAAGGAGTTGCATTGTTGGAGGTGGATGAGGGGAGGAGGGAGATCAGGAGAGCCAGCTAGACTGTAGTCAGAAGTGGGGCCCAAAACATTTAACAATATCGGAGACAAGAATAGGGCTGGGTAGTTTTCCATGTCATTAGCCGTGGGAGGGAAGGTTCCTACTGGGTCATATAGTTGAAGGTTGACTCTGAAGTGGAGGGCAAGAGGGGGAAGGAGGTCCTGAGATGTGGGCCCGTGGCAGAAGAGTGGGCTTGCTGGGGTGGAGGCTGAGCTAGAGCCCGCTATCCTTCATAATTTATGGACAATGGGGCAGCACAGCCCCAACTCTAGGGGAAAGTGCGAACTTGCCCTCAGGACTTGGCGATGACCTGAGTTTAGTGTACACTGGAAGAGAGAGGTTAGCTGAGGCTGTCCATGGCGTCTTCCTTCAGCTGGCTGGCATCACGCAGACAGCTTGGTAGAAGTCACCCCCCCCCCCCCCCGTAAAGGGTTTCTGCNGCTGAGGCTGTCCATGGCGTCTTCCTTCAGCTGGCTGGCATCACGCAGACAGCTTGGTAGAAGTCACCCCCCCCCCCCCTCGTAAAGGGTTTCTGCACCTCCTTGTCCCTGGCATGGGCCTCTTTGGGCGCGGGCACTTTTGCTTCTCTAGCAGATTTCAGTGTGTCATTTTGAAAATCGGTGCACTAAAACCTGTTTTCCCATTTCACTGTTTATTTGCAGTTGATCAGATAACATTCTGGTTTGCTTCAGGAGGAGGAACAGGGCAGCAGGGATTTGGGGAGCAGGGACAAGTGAGGTACAGGCCTGGTGACTACAAAGCAACGTGAGAGTTCAAATGAAGAGCGCGAATCCCATGATGGAAACCCTGTGGATTAACGGAGCGAGAGGAACCTCAGTCACACTCGTCTCTGTGGTTCCACTTCACAGATGAAGCAAAGAAGGCCCAGCCCACCTGTGGACTTAGCCACATCACGCAGTGGCTTTCACTAAGAGTGTGAGTCTTTTGCTGCTTCAACCCATGATGTTTCCTGAATTTCCCCAGCCAGGTGTGGTCTAACCAGGGCTGCAATGCTCTACTGTCTCTGGGCCAAGAGTTTCACTTCCACGTACAGCACAGGTCTGACTGCTCCATTTGCTTTTGCTCCTCTTTCAAAGCTCTGGGTGTGGGTGGTGCTCTGAGTAGACACCGGGGGCCTGCTTCAGCTGCTCCTCTAGCTAGTTGCTGATCAGAGGGGCTGGGCCACTTCCCAACCAGGCAACATCTAGGCCCAGAGACTCATCACAGCTTCTTTTAAGATGGCCACCCCTGGCTCAGATTCACCAATATCTGCATCCATTTGTGCAATGTTTAGTTGGGAGGGAGGAAGCAAAATAAGGAAGAAAATTACTCAGGGAGATGCCTCCTGACTCAAGAGAGTGGTGTCCTAGTCCCCACTGGCTGGTCAGATTTACTTGGTTCCTGCTCAAGAATTTGAAACTCGGGGTTTCCCTGGTGGTACAGCAGGTTAAGGGCTGTACTGTGAAGTAGCCACAGCACAGCAGCGTGAGTTCAATCCCTGGCCAGGGAGGGGACTCATGTGGCGCAGCAGACTTTTCCTGCCTCGCCCACTGCTCCCCTCAGCAGTGTATTTCAGTCCATTTGCCTGTTCTGCTCGCCAATCTGTCTCTGGTGAATCCTCTCACCTCCCATGACTCTGGCCTGTACCCCAGTTCTTGTATGCATAAATAAATCTTTTTTAAAAAAGAATTTGAAACGAGAGAAGAAGAGCATTCACGTACATACACTCTTCAGACACAGACTTAAAGGAAGCTGAGGAAACTCATCTTTCACTTGTACTGGCAATGATGCACCTAATTTGTATTTGTGATTTTGTATATGCTTTGCATTAAAAAAATGTACACGCATCAGGTCTTGCAAAATATGGACTCACCTACATTTGCTTCTGTAGTAATAAACTATAACCTTGGTAGACCAGCATCTCACAATGTTTTTATTAAACTTGACTGGGAAAGAGCATAAGGGTCGGGGAACTTAAGGTGGGGGGAAGAAGAGGGACCAGAAATGTACACCCCCCAAAGAGTAGTTCTGCGTGGGACCTTCTGGGGAACAAATGGCAGCTCTATCGATGAAGGCAGTGAGAGTCCACATGCATTTAGCTTCCTTTTTTGCAGTGGTGACATCTGGGGACGGTAGTGGTGAGGTAAGAAACAAGTGGAGATCTAAGAAGGGCAGGACCATAGGAGGGGTTCCAGGCTGTGTGAAGTCTTTTTGGACTATGGAGATACAGGACAGTTTCCCCAGAAGAGGCCCACTGAAGGAGCTGTAAGTCCCCTAAAGATGGAGACTAGGGCCTCCCTGGTGGCGCAGCAGGTTGAGCGCCGCACTGTGAAGCATCCGCGGCAACTGCAGCGCCAGTTCGATCCCAGGCCAGGGAGGGACCCACATGGCGCAGCAGACCTCTCCTGCTTCGCCCTCTGCTCCCCTCAGCAGTGTGCTTCGGTCCATCTGCCTGTTCAGCTCCCCGCTCTGTCTCTGGTGAATCCTCTCACCTCTCGCAACTCTGGTCTGTACCCCAGTTCTTGTGTGCATAAATGAATCAGTCTTCGGGGAAAAAAAAGATGGAGACTAGCAAAGCCTGGGGTGTTGAGGGGCGGGACCTGATGCACCTGGTCTCTGCGCTCAGCGTGCCCCGGTTGTAGATTCAATGCCTTCCAGGGAAGCAAGGCCAAGCTAGCAATGTTTGGGAGCCCCTCCCTTCCCCGTGCAAACCCCTTCCCCCTCATTCGTATGTGTGTAATTAGAGTGCCCGGCTGCTGGCCGGGTGACAGGGGAGGAAGTTCCTCCTCCCACTGCCTTTGTGGTAGCGTTAAGTGGACACTATTCTTCCGCGCTTCCTGCCTTGGAAGTACGGACCAGGGTCACTCACAGGGCTGCTCAACAGCTGCTGCGACTCACCCTGGCGGCAAACGAGGTCATTCCGGGACCATCCATCAACTTGGCCTGACAAGTGTTTTGGGACCTGCCTGGGTGAAAGATGGGAAGTGAGCGCAGGCGTGGCCTCGTCTCCAACCTACAGGACGAGAGTGTGCCGGGAGAAACAGAACGTGCACAGAGGCTGGACATCCTCACATCGTCGTCTGTGCGGTGGCCACGCTCCTGTTTTCTCTCTTACTCGTTCATTAAGTGTTAACTGACTGCCTGCTTGAGACTGGACAAAGGCTGTATCATCTACCTTGTTTATGTCGGCAGCTAACATTCGGTGTTGACGGACGTCTAAAGGATTGCTGGATTCTGGAGAAAAGAAGGAAGCTTGTTGTTAGTTTTTTGCCCTACTTGACCTGTCTGGGGTGGCTAAGATTCAAGTCAAGTTTTGGCTTTCTCAGTTGATCACAGTGTCTGTTGCACTATCAGCTGCCACTGAAAAACATCACACATAATTCCCGTTTACAAATGGAGCGTCTCAGATTTCCATGGATCTTACTTGAGAAACCAAGATTGAAAATCCAAACCTTTTGTCTCCTAGGTCTTTTAGCCACCACTCTCATGGAGGACTCTAGGAAAACCGGTGCATTGGGGCCAGACACCCCTACACCCCAACCCTAGCCCTGCTTACTTCTGGTCCCTGCTGTTAGGGCAAGGGGAGGGGGTGACAGGTGGAGATGAGTTATGGGTGAAATAATACTCCGTGTCCCTAAACCTCTCTCTGCCCTGAGAACTGGCTCTGGATTTGCGAGCTCTGGCCCAGGAGAGGTTAAATCCTTAAAGAGGGACAAGGCAGCAGAAGGGAGGCATTGGCGGAGTAGGGACTTGGGGGTGGTAAATGAATAATGTCTGCAGCATAAGTTTTTCTGATGTCTGTAGAGGCTGTTGCGATATTATACATATTTATTATGAGACTTACATAATTCATAATCGCCTTTGTCATCCTGTTTTTTCCATTAAAGGAAATTAAAATACAATTACTATCACATGGCAGTCGGGTACATTCTCTGACCGACAAGGGATTCTCATGGTTGAAAAGTTCACTCATCTTTAAGAAATAAAATATGAATGTGCATTCTGGCTTTTTTTTTTTTAATCCTGGAAGATAAAATAGAAATCACGGAGGCTGGCTGTGCTGTAAAAACTGCCTGATCAGTCTTTCACGTTCGCATCATTTGCCTTTCATAGTGTACACAGTTTCTGAGCATCATACAGACCCAACATTATCAGCACATTGCTTTTGGGATCTCTCCAAGCCAGAGCCAGTGAGGTTGGACTCTGGAGGAGGAGAGCCAGGAAAGGAAAGTGAATCTTCCAACAGCTACTGGACTATAGAGAGCTCCCCTCGTTCCCATGGAGCACCTCAGCTGTTTGCCTTCTGGCCCAGCTGCTCTGTTTTGTTGCCGGTTAAATATTTTCCTTGCTTTCCCTCCGGCACAGTGGACTGTAGACTTAAAAAAACAAGGGCCCTTTCCCACCTGGGCCTGCCTGGCCTTTTTCCTGGGGACAGAAGGGGTTTGTTTGAAGGGTCTGGCCTGGCATGGATGTCCAGCCAACAGAAGGAGGGACCAGCACAGCTCTGTGTGCTGCTGGGTGAGTAGCTTCTGCTTCGGACTCATCAACACCTTTGTTGTTGCCAAACCCTTCGGGACTGTCCAGTATTAGCTGTGCTTTGAAGTGGGCTGGTGTGGAGTAAATGTGCCCAGAGCAGCTTCCAGAAGCTGAACACTGCTTCCTTGGTTCCCTCGTTCGGGAGATCTGCTAAGGAAAACAGAAGCTTGTTAAGTTTCCGTTTTGGCCATCAGTAGAATATATATCCAGAGACAGTAAAAATCCTTTAGGAAGTTCCTACTTAACACATTTGCTTCTGTGATTCTTCACCATTTTACATCCTGCTCTAGATTTTCTGTTTCCTTTCTATGAAATTTTCATGAGTTGGCTCTTTTTGAAAAAGAGAAATCTTAAATCACACATAATTATATTTACATAGACTCTAATGTCTCAACTCACTGGAAAGGAAAGGACTGCTCTCCTTGGAAATCCCAGTTCCATCAAAGTTTCCAAATGGCGTGTCAAAAGCAGAAATCCATTGGGTCTGGTGTCCTTTGTGAATCGCTACGAGCTGGTTGGTGGATGGTTGGGTTAAAAACAGCACTTCTGGTCACTATTGCAAGAAATGAAGTCTGGTCATCCAGACTATAAGGAAGAATTCTTAGTCTGTCTTTTCTGTCCTCAAACTCCCTTCCTTTGCCAAAACTATTACCATTCTGCCTCTCGGCTGAATTCAAATGATGTTCAAATTGAATGTCAAAGTACCTATCTTGATCCCTTGTAGAACCCATTGTAGGGGTGTTTTGTTTCATTTTCCCCCTTTTGTTTATTTAATTTTTCTTTCTTACATTGTTGTAGTCACCATGGTTCTCCAGCTACCATATGACCCATGATCTGTCACCATATGCCCTTGTGTTCTTCCCTCCCCTGTTTAACCCCCACACTCCCCCTCCTTTACTCTATGCCTCAGATCCATGGTCAGCTTGCTAATTTTGACTTTTTCTTGACCTTTTGTTTGAGTGAGACTATCCGATATTTATCTTTTTCCTTCTGACTTGTTTCATTTTTTAATAGGTGGGGGGATGTTGGAAAGAGTACCAAGAGGAATTTTGCATAAGTAAATGCTTATGCTCAAACTCTCAAACTCTTAGATTTTTGTTGAAATGCTAACCCTTTAAAGTCCTTTCACCCTTATTTCTACTTTGTTATTAAATTTGCAATGAAAACCAGTGAACTCCCTGCCATTATTCATGTGCAGAGGCATGGAAAGATATGTATAGTCTCATCCTTAAAAAGCTTGCCATCTGGTAGTCCAGGCAAGACTTATGAATGAGTTAACTAGAGAGCAAGATTTAATGGATCATAATCTAGTCTTCAGTCTAGTGCTCTGCTTGTGAAAGAGCTCAGAACGAGCTATCAGGCAGATGAGTTAAGTGGTGAGTTGTGGTGCTCAGACAATAGTACAACTGGAAATCAGAGAACGGGGAGAAGCTGAGGGTTGTCGTAGTTGGTGTAATCTGTGTTCAGCAGGTGGGTCATAGACAGGTCTGGAGGTGGGTGAAAAGAGGTGGAGTGAGTTACAATGGGTTTTTTGTTTTGTTTTGCTTCTTAGGTAGATGGGAAAGCTGGAGGAAGGACTCAGGGAATAATACTTTGGTTGGAACAAAGGATATGCATGAACCAAGAACTACTGACCAGGAACCAGTAAGAGATGAGTTTCACTGTAGAAGGGGTTGGAAATTAGCTAGTGTTTATTCTTGGATTAAAGGCATTAGCCAAATTGATAAAGTTCTGAGGGAGCTATCGTAGAACTGGAGAAAATGAAATGCCAATATTAAGTTGCTTAGTCTAGTGCTTAGTCTAGGAGAACTTGCCTTGAAGCAAATGCAACAAGGCAGAAAATTTTTATTGTCGTAAAGTATGTGTAACAAAATTTTACTATCTTGGCGATTTTTAAGTATGCAGTTCTGTGCTGTTAATCTCACATGGTTTTGCAACCAGAGCTCTTTTAACCTTCCCCTACTGAAACCCTACAAACTTTTAACAATTCCCATTCCTCCTCCTCCAGACTGTGGCAACCACCATTCTACTTTCTGTTTCTGTGAATTTTTACTATTGTAGTAACTCACATCAGTAGAATCACAAAGCAATTTGTCTCTTTGTTACTGGTTTATTTCAATTAGCATAAAACCGTTAGGGCTTATTCACATTGTAGCATGTGTCCGAATTTTCTTCCTTTTAAAGGCTGAATAGTAGTCCATTGTATATGTACATGGATTTTGCTTATTCACTCATCTGTTGATGGGCATTTGGGTTGCTTCCAATTCTTGGTTATTGGGAATAACGTTGTTAGGAACATGAAGTTACAAATACGTGTTTAAGATGCTGCCTTCATTTCTTTTGGCTATATACCCAGGAGTGGAATTTTTGGATTATGTGGTAATCTATTTTTAATTTCTTGAGGAACCACCAAAATATTTTCCAAAGTGGTTGCACCATTTTACATTTCTACCAACAGTACACAAGGACTTCAATTTCTTCATATCTTTGTCAATATTTGTTATTTTATGTTTTTTATTTTTAAAAGTTTTGTCTTATAGTTGCCATCTTAATGATTATGAGGTCATATGTCATTGTGGTTTTGATATGCATTTCCCTAATGACTAGTTGACCATTTTTGACTATGCTTATTGTCCATTTGTATATCTTCTTTTGAGGTATGTCTGTTTAAGTCCTTTGCCCATCTTTGAATCAAATTTTTTTGTTGAGTTTTAAGAGTCCTTTGTATTGAATATATTCTAGATATTAATCTTTTATCATATACATGATTTACAAATATTCAAGAATTTGTCCATGTTTGAAGTGGGTGGCTTTTTATATTGAGTTCTTGAAATTAATAGAAGTTACTCTAGGAAATATCAGAGATGTGTGTGGCAAGTATTTTCTCCCATTCGGTATATATGTAGACTTTTTACTCTATTGATACTCTTCTTTGATGCAAAAAAATTTTTTTAAAAGGTTTTATTTATGCATACAAGCACTGGGGTACAGGCCAGAGGTGTGTGTGTGTGTGGGGGGGGTGAGAGGATTCACCACAGAGAGCGGGGAGCAGAACAGGCAGATCAACAGAAGTACACT